>SNQJ01S0046213.1:56948-104677 GCA_010110895.2 Picea sitchensis | reverse complement strand
GGAATCCATGTCTACACCCACAGGTAGGTCATCCAACCTCCTAATTTTATCATGTCTAATTGCCAACACATATGAATCCTCACAAGTGTCACCACTATGTTGAAGTGTTGAATCCTCAACATTGCCTGATGGGGAAGATGAAGGATATGAGCTATAATCCTGTCCATCCAACTGTCCCTCAGATGCGCAAGATCCACTAGTCTCATCAGGCTACTTTAAATAGGCATCTATGGTTGCATTCACATGCATCTCCTCATCCTCACTATCATAGTGCACCTCAACAATGTGCACCTTCCCTTTACCCCTGCATCTGTGATCTAGCTTCCAAGGCATTTTGCAACTGTACAAATCTCCCTGCATCTAATGGGTGTAGTCTCCATATGTTCTCTTGTCAATCCACTAGCTAGTAATGATGTATCTACCTCCTTATCTGATATGAAATTTCCTCTCTGATTTTCCCATTAGGATGGCATGAAAACTAGATATGATACCATTGTAATGTTCCTGACTTGGCTAGTATGGGAAACTCTGCTAATGTGTGTGTATGATTAATTGTTTACAACATATATATTGAGTATACAGATGGTAAATGAGACAAAAGACTATAAATCGTTTATTATGATATCTCTGGAGTAAAATGTCAAATGCGACTAACAATAAATAAATCACTCAACTTGATCAATGACAAAAGGATCTTAGCCGAAATACAATAAGAAAACTAAAATGATAATACCCGATGAAAGATAACACTGCGAGATCAATGGATGATCTGCAAGCTATGGCATCTTACGCGGTAATTGCTGCAAATCCAGAAAGTTTTCCCTGGTGGCTAGATCTCTCAAATCAGTGTGGAAATTGTCCCAAACAATGCGCCATGTTTTCCCTCTTAGTCCTGGTGACTAATCGACCCCTTTGCTGGTGTGTCTGGACCCCAGATAAATACCCCTGAGGAAATGTGCCCCTCTGCTACTGGAAAAATGCGACCTAGTGACTCCACCATCAGAATCGATTGATATGTGTCTCAAACTGATCGCTCTGGTCTACTGTGAAATGGGCCGGAAGGGTTTCCCTGGATCTTTTCTAACGATCACTCAGGAACCCCGAATGTGTCCTCCCAAGGTATCACACTCCCAATGTCTAGAAAATGCGCCCCAGATGATTCCTCCGTCGAAATCTAACGAGAAACTAGGAAAAATATGTGCCTTTCCTCCCTCTCAACTGGGTCAGAGGGGAATCTATTAACTCTCCCTGAATGGGACAAGTCAATCCACTAAACCTCCTTAGAAGTTGCGCCCTCTCCCTGAACAAGTGCACCCCTGCTACTGAATCCTGTAGAATTGCTGCTGAAGATTGGTGGAAGACCTGTGTGATGCCCTCAGTGACTAGGGTGTGTCTCTCAACACCGAAATCAACCACTGGTGTATTCCTCCTAGAATCCATTGAACTATCTCTCCCGAGATGTTCCTCTCTCCTCAATGACAAGTCAAAATATGCATAATCTGAATTAGGTTTCTTTACCCTTCCTTTATAGATTCTCGAAACCCTAGTTCACTGTTGACCTTTTCCTTCCAAGTGAATTTTACTTTATTTTATTATTCCTTGATTAAATCACTTAATCACTTAATTAATTAATTAATTAACCATTTTACCCCTAAAAAGTGATTCATCCTTATGGCTTCTCCGACCACTGAAAGTCACTTCTCATCAGCTTATCCTGCAATGCTCTTCCTCCTGATTCTGATGAGCTATTACACTAAAAGTTTTCTCCAAGTAATATGCCCATTATGACCTTCTTAGTGGATTTAACGAAGATATGACCCATAATAACTCAAAATTACGGAAATCATCAGAATGCAACAGAACCAACGCAAAACTGTGCAGAATGGATCTTGATGATGAACGATGCAAGTCGGGCCCAATAAAACCCCTCAATACCTCCCAAACTCTCTATCACCCCTGTCTGGCAACTCTGGTAGGCATAACACTCTGTAATGTAATAATGTCCTAAAAAGGGGACATTACACCTTCCACCTCATCACCCACTACATAACCTTCAAAGGCCATCCTTGGGAGCATCCCCTACTTAAGGGCTTTGGTCCACCCAATAGGAATCCTGACACACCTCCCATACTTAAACTTGGTCAATTGTATAGGGTTTTGAGCATTTGTTTAATTTGATGAGGTAGTTTTGATGCACATGTTTAGGTGCCTTTCTTATTAGACATGGTTTACAGTTGTCATGATATCTTTGACTTGAGATCTTTGAAGGGTGTACCATTTTGTTTTGCAAGACCTTTCTGGTAGCCGGTTTTGGAAGAACAAGCCTAGCTTGGGCTTCCATGGGGCAAGAATCCCACCGGATGGATGCCTTGGGCTTGCATGCCAGATGACAAAGACGTGCCTTTGGATCCCTAGAATACATCATGACAGACCTAACCTAGCCCCTACCACCCAAACGACTTTCCTAGGAGAGGAAAAACATCACCTCCTTGAGGGTTGACATCATGAGCGAGATAGGGTTTGGTGGTGATGGAGGTGCACATTGACACTTGGCATATTTTCACCATATGAGGCATGGAGAAGACTTAGCACATGATGAGGAGGCTCAAAGAGCCCCAACGACTTCCACATCTTCTCCAACAAGTTGCTCAAGTGTCAAAACGTCCCCTCAAAGGGTGACATCATCTTACTTTAGGGTATCTTTTGTGTACAAGTGAATTTTAAGATTAATTGTTTAAGATTATTTTGATGCAAGGGGTAAGATAAGGGTTGTGGACCCCTTATCTCACATTTTACCCTTTCTAAGTGGACAAACTATGTGATAGATATTTTGTATAAATAGAGATCATGAAATCTCATTTTAAAACATAACTCTCCCATCATGAAGAGATAAGGACTGAAATTTTCACTACCTTCAATATTTTTGTTCTCTTATGCTATGGTATGGTGTTCTCTTTGGTTATGGACTACATGATGATGATGTGCTAGCTCTTGGAGGTCTTTTCTAGCTATTTGTGGTGGTTTATCTTAGCATGTTATAGTTTATCTTGTTGCTATTTCGATTAGTAAGACATTTTACTTGTTGCTATCATTTGTAAGTCAAGCTCAAGGTTGATTGTTGCTACGACTAAGTAGGGATTATAAGTTCATACACCACGACTTTAGCTCCACCATAAATTTAAGCATAGAATTATTGTTTACAAGGGTTTGCTAAGGAAGTATAAGGACATGCACCCCTTAGACCAAACCCTAGCTAGGTTACTTGCCTTGGGGAATAAGAGGATTTATACCCCCAAGGAGGTAGTATCTTTAAATCTTTACTTTTGACCCCATTAACCCATTAAGCAAAGGCACTAGTCATTGCATTGGAGAAATAAAACATTTCATTGGTAAACATGAAAAGTTGAAGTTTTGAAGTTCTCTCACTTGGGTATTGTTTCTTGAGCCTTAGGCCATATTGCCTCATTGAGGCGTCCCCTTTCACCCACTAAAACTTGCTTCTGTAATAAATCTAACCTACAACCATTAGGGCTGTAGATATCTAACCCTATAAACCTAGATAAGTCCTAAACTAACCCTAGAAACTTGCTAAAACTTCACCCTAACAAGCTACTAACCTAGGCACATCTTTTAGGATAATTTAGTGTTATTTTTGTTGGTTAAATTTTCTGTTATAAGGCTTGGTTTTCTACATCCATAAGGATGATAAATTTCATTACAAAGATATTATAAGATAGCCTTGCTTTTATGCTAAAGTATTTCTCTTTCTCGGGCAGGTACAACATTCTCAGTAGGTACCCAAGGACTTGGCAAGCCTAAACCTTTCCTAAGACTCTTTTCCAAGTCCCCTTCTCCATCTAGAAACTTGAACTATAGGGGAATTTATTCATATATCATACTTTCCATCTCAATCCACCCTAGGGTCACTAGAATTCCCCCATTGAGGTGACCACTTCACCTCTAAAGTGATGGGAACACCTGCCTAAGGTGACAGTGGGTAGGTGCTTTCTCAGTTGTCACCATTATGTGGTTGGTTCGGGCTTTGACCAACCTACAACTTGTGCGATAACAAGAGAAAAATATGCATTCAAAACATCATTTACACGTTCAAGCAACAAAGGTGTGGGTGGCTCCAAAAAATACGAATCTGAAGTATGAATGAAAATTTCAGATCTAAAAAGAATCTTTTGTCCACAATTCATGGCCAGTTTCCCACTCTTTGATGTCTAAAAGTTACCACCACAAATTTCAACTTGAAAAACCTATTGTCCCCAACAATTTCCAACATTAAACATCCATTTTCCAACCATATTTTCACATGCAAATATACAAAAATATGAAGATAACAATGGTTGGAAAATTTCTACATTTTTTACATCGAAAATCTGAAAAATTTCCAAGTTATTTCTGATAGAAAATGGATGAAAATAATCTATATTTTGACTATCATAAATATGGCCTAAAGGCTGAAATAAATCTATGGTGTAGGAGGGAGAACAAGAATGAAAATTTTCAGAATTTGGCACCAAGTCATCCACAGCACATGGCTGCAAAAAATATGCACATTCATGACCCTAAACATGCCTCACATGCTGCCCAAAATATGCGCTATTAGTCATCATACATGGCAGGAAAATAGCATTAAAATTTTATGTGAAAAAATCTACCCCATATGGCTGCCCATAAGACCAAAAATCTGCAATTTTTCTATAGAACCATCATCATTTGTATCATAAATGGGATCCCCATCAAAATAGAAACAATATTTATCCCATCTATGCCACAAAAAATTATATCACAAATTTTGAAAACTTGGAAAGGAATATAACTCACCAAACCTTTGTCTTCTTGAATTCTTTCTTCTCTAACAATAGCTTGATCTTCCATGGGGTCATGAGGTGCTTCTTCTTCCCTAGGTATGGTTGTTATGAAATCTTCAATACTATTTTCATACTTTTCCTCCTCATAATGAGGATCCCAACACTTAAAAAACATTCTCAAAAAAACTGCAAATGAAGAAATTTCTCTCTCGGAAAGGTCTTCAAACATTCTACTACCTCATTATCTAAGGAATGGAAAAAAATCCTCCTCGTGACATCTTCATGAACAACGTCAAGATCTGCAATAGCTTTCATGAAGGATGTGACATGAAACATATCTGAACTATACCCATAAAATTATGGATATGATCTTGTCAACAAAGATCAGGTTCCTCATGTGGAAACCTGAGATGCTCGAGAAATCAAATCCAACAACCATGGATCAAATGCAATTTGTAAAATATCTTCATACCTCATACCAAAAAGAATGGAGCGACCAAGGTGAATCTTCAATGCCTTCACAATGTTACTTGATTCACCCTACACGCAACAAGTCTGCAAAATCCACAAGGAAAATCATTTTTTCCCTTCATAGAATCGTCATATGAGGACAATAAATATTCAAGAAAAACCCACGTCAAAATATCAAGAAGCATAGTCTTCAAGTTTCCTAGAAAATGGACTTTGTCCCCAAGAATGACACCAAAATGTTACGTCCCAGGTCCTCACTTGGTGCAAAATTCCTTAAGCAAAAATTGTGAGAGTGCAAGCGAAACTTAAGCAAGCTACCCACTGTCACCTTAATAGCTGTTAGTCCTTAATTTTATTAATGACTGTTGAACTACTCTTTTCCTTGCCCTACCCTTTCCTAGCATCATTTTTTTACTTTGATTTTCTTCTTCTATACTCTTTAAGTGTGCTTGGATTATCCTTTCTAAGCATTTTATGACATGTATTAGTGTGATGAAAGTTAGAATAAGACAATTAGAATATTTTCCATCAAGATGCAAGTCCTTTTTCTTGTTTTAAATTTGAAATTATGAAAAGGGAAAAAGGCGCTACAAGAATACCATTATTCTTGTAGCGCCATAAGTAATCATTAATTCAAATGTGACAACTCCAAAATGTTGTGTCAACAGTTGTCCGAGATCATTGCCTAAAAGCCAATACCATTTATGATTATGATCGGGTCGTGTTTTCAGTTTTGATAGTCATTCAAAGGAATTGGGTGTGTACTCGATAAGCTCACATCAAATCTCAAGTTTCTTCACCATGATTTCTAACATATGACACATGATTCAATTCTGTGTATCAATGTATTAGATTAAACATGTTTTGAAGGTAACTATTTTCCCATAACATTTATATTTCTAGAAGTCTCGAAATCAATATTGATCGGAACCCTAAGCACTCACAGATTTACAGGGATTAAAATCAATATTGTGGGTCTTGAAAAGTTATTAAGAAAGTATAAAGGTACTCAAGGACAATCCTCTTCCTCTAAAGATAAGTCTTCAGTTGTAGAAGTTGTACCTGAAATTGAAACAAAACATATTATTCAATCTTTAGAAGTATCTTTTCCTTCAACTATTTCTTAATTGAATTTAGAACAATGGAAATTATTCTCTGACCTTATCGAAGAAGAACAAAAAAACACTTTATCTGTAGCTGGAGCTTTGAGAAATTTTACCAGAGATACTAAAAGTGAGCCTGATCAACTTTTATCTTCATCCACATCTCAGGATAGTTCTTCTGAAGAAGCTAAGCCACAATTTCGAACCTTTAACAATCCTTTGTTTCTTGAACTTTCTTCCCATCTTAATTCAGAAAAGAAACCCTTGATCTCATCAGTTAAAAATCATAAACCTACAACAACTCAACCAAGTTCTTCTACCCAAGGGACTGTTTTCCCTNTCTTCAGTTGTAGAAGTTGTACCTGAAATTGAAACAAAACATATTATTCAATCTTTAGAAGTATCTTTTCCTTCAACTATTTCTTAATTGAATTTAGAACAATGGAAATTATTCTCTGACCTTATCGAAGAAGAACAAAAAAACACTTTATCTGTAGCTGGAGCTTTGAGAAATTTTACCAGAGATACTAAAAGTGAGCCTGATCAACTTTTATCTTCATCCACATCTCAGGATAGTTCTTCTGAAGAAGCTAAGCCACAATTTCGAACCTTTAACAATCCTTTGTTTCTTGAACTTTCTTCCCATCTTAATTCAGAAAAGAAACCCTTGATCTCATCAGTTAAAAATCATAAACCTACAACAACTCAACCAAGTTCTTCTACCCAAGGGACTGTTTTCCCTTCTACATCTCAAATTTTATCTCTTTGTAAAATTCAAACAACAGTTGTGACAAATATGGTTATAAACATAATGGATGCAATTGTTGCAGCAATATATGCACCGTTGATTCTACCACAAGTATTGTATGCTTTCCACCAAATGATTATATGAAGTATTTTCCAATATTTAATGGAGAGGGATAGGTCACTGTTGTAGAGCACTTGAATTCTTTCTACAGTTTTGCAAATAATTTTAATGTGGAGCATGCAGATGTTTGCATGAGAATTTTTTTGCAGAGTTTAGATGGAGAAGCAAGGAAATGGTTCAAAAGTCTCCCTCCTAATTCTATTGTTGATATTGATGCACTAGATGATACCTTATTGAGACAATGGGGAGATAAGAAAGATTATTTCTATTTTATCACTGAATTTGGTGCTTTGAAAAGGAAACAAGGAGAATTTGTATCAAATTTCACTAAAAGATTCAATAAAATGTATAGTAAGATTCCAGAGGAAATTAAACACACAGAAACCTTTGCCAAAATTACTTTTGCCAATGCTTTTGATGTTGAGTTTTCTCTTTTGTTGAGAGAAAGAAGGTATGTCACTTTGAATTATGCAGGTAACAACCATTGAAGTGGAATCCAATGTATTGGCAGTAGAGAGGTTGAAATCAAAGAATGATAGAGACAAGAAAAAACAGAAAGAAGAACTTCCTTCTTCCTCTAATAGAACATCTGATTCAAAGATTGATGAAATAGCAAAAATGTTGAAAGATTCAACATTTGAAATGGATAGAATTAAGATGGAAAGAAAGCAACCTGGAAGACCTACACATGAGGGTGGATACAAAAATTCCAATCAGTTTAGAAGGCCTAACAATGTTCCTCAAATTATGTAAAGGGAAGGAAGAAGTCAAGAGGATCAAGGGGTTTTGCCTCCTTTTCAAAATAATGCAGTGGAAGAAGTTGAAGAAAATGATGATATTGAGGAGGATGGAACAATTCATTTACATGACACATAATTACCTCCCACTCATGCGACACAATATGAATATGAATATTCCCTTATATTAAATCAGTTTGAGGAAGAAGATGCTGAAGAGATTTCTCAGAGTGAACCTAAAAGGAAAAAGTATGATCTTAGATCCAGAGCAAGTGGATCAAAGGTAGACACATATTTTCAAGCAAAAAAGACAAATGCTCCAATAAAGCCAAGATCTAGTAAAGAAACAGGGGCTAAAATTAATCAGCAACAAAAACAAACTGTCAAGGTTAGTATTATAGAGGTAAAGGAATCTGAGAAACATGTTCCTTATTTTAGTCTGGAGAATGAAATCAATAAGATCAAAATCCCTATACCTATGGTAGAATGAATGAAAACCAATCTTTTTAGAAAATCGGTCTTGAAAGCCTTACACTCTCCTGCTCATATTACTTTTTCTGATATCATAAATATTGAAGATAGATATGATGCCTCTCCTCCTTTCTACATATCCCTAAACATTCATAAAAAAATATTGCATAATTGTCTTATGGATTCAAGAGCATCACACAATGTCATTCCAAAGGGAGTTATGGATGAGCTATGGTTGGTTATCACTAAGACTTATTTAGACTTGTATTCTTTTGAATCAAGAAGGGTTAAATGTTTAGGAGTCATTAAAGACATGGTTGTCATCTTATCTTAGTTACCTATGAAAAGTGTGGTTATGGATGTGATAGTGGCTGATATACCTCCTAAGTTTGGGATGATATTATCTAGGTCATGGGATAAGAACGTAGGGGAGACACTACAAATGGATCTCAATTATGCCACCATACCTGTATTTGGTGGAAAACATTGAAGACTATACATGGAATTTAGAATGGCTTACCTGGTTAGTGATCATGAAAACCCCAATAATCATCCTATATATGCGGTTGAAGATGAACTTGGTTCTTCAATTTTTCACATCAATGATAAGACAACTGAAGCATTAGTGAGAAAAGTTACACCTGCAGAAGAGGAAAATACTTCAATGTGGAAAATGTTCTTTGATGGTTCTTGTTCCAAAGAAGGCTCTGGGGCTGGAATTTTTTTCATATTTCCTTCCAAAGAAGTCGTTCCTCAGTCATACAAGTTGGAATTTGATACAACAAACAATATCAATGAATATGAGGCTCTTTTGTTGGAATTGAAAGCTGCTAAGGATACAGGCATTGATAAAATTTCAGTTTTTGGAGATTCAGAGTTAATCATTCATGAACTCAAGAATATCTACCATGCCAAGCAACAAATATTAAAGCAATACATAAATGAGGTATGGGATTTTGTTGAGAATTTCTTTTTGGCTTTCAATATCACTTTTATACAAAAAAAATTGAATCAACATGCATATTCTCTATCTTTTCCAGTGAGTAATTTCAAAACTCCAATGCTTCCAAACTTAAGATTTGAAGTTGAGGTAAGACACAGACCTTCTATACCAGATAATATAAAAAATTGGCAAGTTTTTAAAAATGATTAGGAGATTAAATTATTTTTAGAGACAATTGATGAATTTTCTTCCATTTCCATAGATCAAGAAAATGAAAATGATGATGTAGAAGTTCATTTTGCTGATATTCTTCAAAACAACATTGCTGGCCATAAAATTATTGAGTTAAAAACCAATCATTTGGCAAAGGGCCTAGTTCCCCTTGAGAGATTATTTAATCATAATGATGTGTCTAAAAGGTCTGTTATTCAAATAGAAGAGGCATAAGTGGTAGATTGTGATATCAGTTCTGATTCAAATCCAAGAGGGTGAAGTTATCGAAGAAATTACTAGATGAATAGAGGGACATGTATGTAACTTTGATAAAACAATTTGTTGATGTTTTTGCTTGGTCTTATGAAGACCTTAAGTTTTTTGATACATATATTATGCAACATAAGATTCCTTTAAAGCTTGGATCCAAACCTTTTAAGTAGAAAACAAAGACAATTCAATCCATTGTTTCTACCAATAATTGAAAAAGAGCTGAAAATATTGTTGAATGCAAAAATTGTAGTACCATTGATATACTCAGAATGGGTGGCGAATTTAGTACTTGTCAGGAAAAAGAATGGAGAAATAAGGCTGTGTGTAGACTTTAGAAATATGAACATCTGTTCTCTGAAGGATAATTATCCATTACCTAAAATGAATCATATTTTACAAAGAGTGGTAGGGGATCAAAGGATATCCATGCTTGATGGATATTCAGGTTATAATCAAATATCAGTAATGGAAGAAGATAAAAATAAGATAGCTTTCAATACTCCCTAGGGAACCTTCATGTATGAAAAAATGCCCTTTGGACTCATGAATGCATGAGCAACTTTCCAGAGATCCATGGACATTGCATTCATTGGTGAGAGAGAAAAAATCATGGTAATCTGTCTTGATAACATTATTGTTTTCTCAACATATGATGATGAGCACTTACAACATCTTAAGAAAACATTTGAAAAATGCAAAAGGTATGGTATATCATTAAACCCTAAGAAGTCTCCTTTTGCCATGGAAGAAGGTAAACTCTTAGGACATATTGTTTCACCAGAAGGAATCAAGATAGATCCTGAAAGGGTAAAGGCCATCCAAAAGATAGACATTCCAAGGAATAAGAAGTCTATCCAATCCTTCATAGGTAAAATCAAATTTTTAAGAATATTTATACCAAATTTTGCAGAAATCATAAATCTTATTATTGATATGTTGAAGAAATATGCATAAATCAAATGGATACCTAAGGCAAAGGAATCATTTGAAAATACTAAGCAAGCTTTAATTAAATCTCCTGTCCTTTGTTGGGTTGAATTCTCCTCTCTTCCTTTTTCTTAGTCATACCTAGGTTCAAATCTGATCAGGGTTACAACAAAACCCCTCTAAAACTATCAGCCCTCATGGTAACCCCGAAGGGAACACAATGCACAGGGTGTACTGCCCAGTGTCACCCGAGATAGTCTTATGGGTGAATGCAAAGCTAAAGTGATTGCATTCTAGGGAGGAGTGGGGATCTGAGATTCTAATCTATTTTCCCCATACATTCAACACATTTATCCATTCATATTGTTAAGATTCATTCATCTGTTAGTTTATGCATGCATTCTAATAGATCTATTGATTCATTCATTCATCCATTCATCATCTAACTGCTAACATAAGGTAAATCAACAATAAACAACATGCATAACATAAGTTTTACTGTGGTTCACCCCCTCTTGGGATACATCCACAAAGATCTTGCTTCTTAGGGTCTTTTATTGAGTCTGCTGCAAATTATGGTGTTGTGCGCACTACATCTCCGATCATACAATCATAAAACAGGTTCCACAACCTCTGTGAGGTGGACTAGATGACACTAGGCTCCTTAGCGTGTGCTCTGACCCTCAAAACAATAACCTACTCGACTCTCTACAACTCAAAAACTTACAAAAAAAAAAAAAACTTCTGACACTTCTAACCTCAACTAACAATCAACAGCCCTCTGAACCTTGACCTAGACCTCCTAGGTGCTTATTTTTACTATTTTATAGTCTTATTAGCCCTTACATTCCAAAACCCTAACCCTAACATGGTTAGGTCTTACTGCCTCCATGCATTGCATGCTTTCCTCCTTTGCATGCAACTTTTCCTTACACATGCTACTTTTCCTTCCAGCTGTCTTTTTCCAAATTAAGCTTTACTTTCCAAAACTGGAATTTTCCTCAAAATCAACCTGCACCCAACATCCTTATCAGTCCAAATTACTCTAAAGAGTTTCTGATTTTTTCATTTGCAACTGAAGATACCATTGTTGTTGTTCTCTTGCAAAGAAATGATGAAGGGTATGAACAACCTATCTCTTTCTTCAATAAGACTCTAAGGTATTCATAATTAAAATATGATATCATGGATAAACAAGCCTACACTTTGGTGAAAGCATTGAAGTCTTTTAGAGTGTATGTTCCACATTATGAGATTATTGCATATGTTCCAAGTAGTGTTGTTGAGGAAATTCCAGTTCAACCAGATAGTGAAGGAAAAAGGGGAAGATGGATAACCAAGATTATGGAATATAACATGGTCATAATTCCTACTAAATTGATTAAGGTATAGGGTCATGAAAAATTACTGACAAAATCAAATTGTAAAGCAATCAGATTGCATTATATCTCCAACAGATCAATTAATTCAATCTTATAGGTTGAAGAAACTGGTTCACAGGTAAACAACAAATATATTTCTTCACCATGGTATAGAGATATTGTTCATTCTGCAAAGTATTCAACCTCCTCTTGATTTAGATAAATCTAAGTTCAGATCTCTTAAACTTAAATCTGTGAAGTATTTCATTATCAATCAATTTATTTTTGGAGAGTTCCTAATGGAATTCTGCTGAGATGTGTTGATGAGGAGGAAGCAAAAGAGATTTTCAATGATTTACACAAAGGAGTTTGTGGGGGACATCATCATTGGAAAGACACAGTTTTCAAAATACCAAGAGCAGGTTATTACTAGCCTATATTGTTCTCTGATGTTTCTTCTTAGGTCAGGGCATGCGAACCATGTCAAAAGTTTGCAGGAAAACAAAAACTAATGTCTATGCCTATGAAACCCATCATTGCTCATGGACCTTTTCAACAATGGGGTCTGGATTTCATCGAGGAAATTCATCATCCATCTTATGGACAACATAAATGGATACTCACAACCACATATTACTTTACCAAATGGATTGAAGAAATTCCAACACGAAATGCAATAGATAAGGTAATCTTGAGTTTTCTCGAAGTAAATATTTTCTCAATATTTGGGTGTCCTAGAAAGTTGATTACTGATAATGCCCAAGCCTTCAAGTCTAATTCAATGGTCAGGATTTGTAATAAATGCAACATCAAGATGGTCCACTCTACTCCTTATTATCCTTAGGGAAATGGATTAGCAGAATCCTTCAATAAGAGCCTTATAAGGATCATTAAAAAATTGCTCACAGAAAATAAGAGATCATGGGATTCAAAATTGAAATTTGCCTAATGGGATGATCAAATCAGTACTAATAAATCTATTGGAACTTCACCTTTTCAAATGGTTTATGGAATAGAGGTTGTATTTCCAACTCAACTCGATTTACCTGTTCTCAAATTTCTGCAAGAAGAGTTAGAAGAGACCAATGATATTCAAAGAATAATTTTCCAGATTATAAAAGTTCAACATAATAGAGAAAGGTTGAATCAAGAAGCTGTCATTTATTAGAACAAAGTTAAGGCAACATTTGATAAGAAGACTAAAATTGATATTTTTCAAGAAGGAGATCTTGTGTTGAGGTGGGATGCTAGAAGATAGGACAAGTCTAAGTATGGAAAGTTTGATAATTTATGGTATGTTCCTTTCAAAATAGCTAAGGTCATGAATAATAATACTTTCCTCTTACACAATTTGGATGATAGTGAAATCTTAGGATTCCCAATGAATGAGCGGTTTCTAAAACCCTACTCTTTTAAACTAGCCAGGGTTTTTTAGTTTGTACAATATGTTTGGT
This sequence comes from Picea sitchensis, assembly GCA_010110895.2. Taxonomy (NCBI): domain Eukaryota; kingdom Viridiplantae; phylum Streptophyta; class Pinopsida; order Pinales; family Pinaceae; genus Picea; species Picea sitchensis. The sequence continues at coordinate 91,036 of SNQJ01S0046213.1, read as the reverse complement.
TTTGTTTTGGTGTGATTAGTTGATTGATTCAAATAAGACTCCATAAGCCCAATGGAAACACTACTCTACATTTTTGTGGTTTTTGTTTTCTTTGGATTACAAAATAAATGGATGGCAGAGTAGGGAAACAAATTACACTGAAAGTTTTATGACGACCAGGGAGATAAAGGCATTGGTCAGTAGGTTCTAAAGTTTCACCATGAAACATTATCCCTATAAGGAGCCAGTGTTAGTCCTTAATTTTGTTAATGACTGTTGAACTACTCTTTTCCCTGCCCTACCCTTTCCAAGCATCATTTTTTTACTTTGATTTTCTTCTTCTATACTCTTTAAGTGTGCTTGCATTATCCTTTCTAAGCATTTTATGACATGTATTAGTGTGACAAAAGTTATAATAAGACAATTAGAATATTTTCCATCAATATGCAAGTCCTTTTTCTCATTTTAAATTTGAAATTATGAAAAGGGAAAAAATGCGCTACAAGAATACCATTATTCTTGTAGCACTATAAGTAATCATTAATTAAAATGTGCCAACTCCCAAAGATTGTGTCAGCAGTTATCCGAGATCATTTCCTAAAAGCCAATAATATTTATGATTATGATCGGATCGTGTTTTTAGTTTTGATAATCATTCAAAGGAATTGGGTGTGTACTCGATAAGCTCACATCAAATCATAGGTTTTTTCGCCATGATTTCTAACATATGACACATGATTCAATTCAACGTATCTATGCATTAGATTATACATGTTTTGAAAGTTATCGTTTTCCCACAACATTTATATTTCCAGAAGTCCCGAAATTAATATTGATCGGAAACCTAAGCACTCACATATTTACAGGGATTAAAATCAGTATCACGACTCCTAAGAAAAGTGGACAAATCATTTGTTTAGAACCAGAAGGCCTAGAATTGCTTGAGGCTTATCCTCAAATCTTTCAGAAGTTCAAAGATGAAGGGTGGTATACATTTTTCTCTATATTTCAGGGTTATCATGAACAAATCTCGATGATGTTTGTGCAATTTTTTTTATGTATTCAACACAGTGGTGGGAAAAGTTCTGATACATGTGACAGAGCATTCCATTGGGACTGCATGCAGGTTATTAGTATATGGAGAAAGATGGTGGAAGAAGGAGATACTGCCTATAGAAATTGTGAATCATTTTTTAGTTCCAGAACATCAAAACCCTAACCGGAGTCAGGGTATTCCACATAATTAGATGAAGAAAGATTGGAAGACTACTTTGATGATTAATCGTAGGTACATTACATGTGAAGGGAGGTTTTACCTTGTCCACCTTTCTCATATTAGGTTGTTGATGCATTTGAATGGTGATAGTCCTATGTGTTTACCTTTCTTTCTATTAAAAGTTTGTCAAAGATGTCTAAAAGGATACAAAACCATCCTACAACTGCTGGTAAAAGTTTATTTCATCAAAGACTTATCAAGACCTTGGTTTTGCATGTGTTGGGAGAAGTCCAACGTTCTTGGGACTGGTTGCTTGAATCACTCAATCTTGAAGAACAAGTATCCAAGCATAAAGCCACTCTAGAGAGGATATCCAATTGAAAATAAAAAAGGGTTCCTAAAGCTTCTATTACAACGAAAGAAAGTTACCTTGTAGAGAGGATAATGAGATCCAGTAAAAGGAAGTTACAATCACAGCAAGAGACTGAGGATTTACAGAAAGATTCCCCTGTATCCAGGATTACTAGAACACAAAAAAAATTTAAAATCAAACTCAAAATAAATCTCAGGTTCCAAAAGACAAACCTAAAGAGTGCTAATGAATTAATGTCAGAAGATTGACTAAGCAGAAGATTGAATAGTCCATACAAGGACATGATGAACTTGTAGCAAAAGTTAAAGGAAAGAAATTGAGCAAGAAAGGAAAGAGTAAAAAAGTATTGAATTATCCCAACAAACCTAAAATGAGGGCAAAAAATAAGTTGAGGTTAAATTCAAAAGCCTTATTCGATCCTTCTATCAAGAAAGAAAAGTTTATTATCCTTGATGATGATATAGAGGAAGAAAAGAAACAATCACTAGTAACTTCTTCACACAAATTGAAAAAGGTTAAATTGGAGCCTAAAGAAGAACATTATAATGATCCTGTAGAGAAACAAAGAAAGAATGAGAAGGGTAAACAAATTGTAGAGCACCAAATGAGGCATCTGACTAAGGTAACCAAAAATCTAGGTTAGAACTTTAAAAATTTATCCAAGTCCTCTTTCAAACAAGACTATTTGACTATTCTTGAAGACAATCTAGAGAAAGCTGAGATCAAGCAAGGATTTGACCATATTCCAGAGATAGAAGAGCTACATGATGTTCAAGAGATGCAAATATCAAAAAGTGTTGAAGCATAAGAGATTGCTAGAGGATCATCTTCAAAGGGTCAAAAGTATGAATTTAGAGTAAAAAAGCCCAAATTTTCCATCGACCTAAATCGACCTTCTCTAGATGAAGATTATACAGAATTCAGAATAGAAAAAAGGGATAAAAAAGATAGGGTTAAAGAATTGTAATCCATGATTAAGAAATTGAAGTTGGTAAAGTGGATGATAGAAAAGTGGAATGCCAAGCAACAAGAAAAGTTACAAAAACTTAAGAAGAATAACAAGTATCAACAAACATTGCTCAAAGATGTAAGAGAGACACATACCAAACTTTATTGGCATAATGTGGTTCTGAAAACCAAGCTGAAACAAAGACAGAACAAACATTCTGCTTCTATTATATAGTGAAGATTTCAAAATTTGAGGCATCATACAGTTTTGACTTTTTACTGAATACAAGGAATACCTATGCTAAAGATTTTGAAAAATGTTATCAAAGGCTACACATAAGCAACGTATTTTTTAATATGTAATATAAATACTGGAGAAACGTTTACAATTAAGGAAGACCTTGTCAGTAGACTTGTTATATACTTATCTTCATTAGTTGCTGAAGTAATTCGAGTCTATCCAGAATTTGCGCATCCCAACAGGGGTGTTCATTCTTCAGGCCAATCTTGAAGGACCAACTTAGCATCATATTCACCCCTTATTTTGTGAGATCTGAATATCTCATCAGATCAGAACTAGTACAAAAATCAAATTATTTATCTAAAGAGTAGGTTGAAAATATACGAATTATATATGTGAGAGTATATGTCTCCTAAGTTCTAGCTAGAAAACAGGATCTTATCAAAACTATATCTAGAAAGTAGGATCCTCAGAAACTAATTGCTGTGTATAAAAAGTGATACGATTGACATAATTAAAGGTTGATTGGTTGGGAACCATTGGCCATTTTTGAGAAAACTTTGTTTCAAATTATAAGACAAAGACTTATTTCATTCTGGTAGTAAATGGAAAAGGCTATTTGATGGTTAGATCTTCTTTTTTGTCTATATTTCTATCTTTTCTTACTTGGATGCATGCTAATCTTTTGCTAAGCATTAGATGTATCTTGTTTGTGAGTAAGCCAGTGAAAACTTTACTGTTTGCTTGTTCATAATTAGATTTGTATTTATGTGCATTTCTCTTGTTTCTTAAATGATATTTGGGATCAAGAGTTTCATATGTGAGTGGACAAATTGAAATCTTACATTTTTTCTTTGTTTTTCATATTACATTCTCCATCTAATTTACCGGATTGACTGCCATTTAATAATCCATTGAGATATGAATTTTTTCTTGGATGTTTGAGATTGATATTTTTATATTATCTTTGACCCAATCTTCAAACCAATTTCAAAACCCATACAAATCTTTATCCATAAAATCATTGCAATAACTTGATGATGCCCTAGATTTCCCTTTAGCAGTCAAGTGCAAATTTAGGGACTAACAGTAGCCTTTCCTTTCTCTCTTTAGATTGGATTAAATTCATCGTAGGGGGGCTTCCCTATGGTTAACTAAGATAAATATGTTGTAGTATGGAGTGGGATCAAGAGAGAGCTTAGAAAACACAAATGATTTTGAAATTTTTATAATTTTTTGGGTGGTGGATGAAAGGGAAGATCAATGCCTTTCTTTTTTTGGGCTTCGTCCCCCTTCCCCACGATTACATGAATTACACACAAGTTTGGCTTATTAAATGTTCTCATTTTATAAGAGTTGGGTGATTGATTACAATATTGTTGCTTTAAATATATTTATTGTAATGGTATATATGACACTATAAATAAAAAGTTTGTTAATACACATATTTGGTTATGGGATCATGCATGTAACCTCAAGGGGCAATTCTTCAAATTATCTAAGGGGAAATTGAGCTGTAATAACAAGATCCAAAGGATCTATATTTAATGATCCAAATATCATAGATTTTATGAAGGGAAGTGTTGAGACCTAGGTATGGACCTCTCCTTTTTCCCTCCATTGGCCTCTACATTTGTAAAGTCTGATTTTTTTTCTTAATTTCTTCTCCATGGTTTAATGAGTCAGCTTGAATTGTTCTTACCCTTCTATTGACTTTGCACCATTTTCTTGCTTTCTTGGAAGGTTATTGCACATTCTGATTTGGGTTAATAACATATGTCATATTGATTTATCATTATTGAGCTTATAACAGGTTGGTCAAGCCTTTTTAGTGCAGAAAAACACTGATTGCAAGAACATGCATGTTCTTGCAAACAATAGTAAAGCGTGTTGTTTTAATTNGATTTGGGTTAATAACATATGTCATATTGATTTATCATTATTGAGCTTATAACAGGTTGGTCAAGCCTTTTTAGTGCAGAAAAACACTGATTGCAAGAACATGCATGTTCTTGCAAACAATAGTAAAGCGTGTTGTTTTAATTATTTAAACGTTCATAAATTATTTTTAAATATTTGAAAATGTTTTGTTGGCTCCTGCATGCGTATGCATGCTCATGGGCACTCAAGTTCACAAAAGGTTACCCTCCAAACAACTTCCATATGAAAATAAACCAGTGATCAAGGCCAACATATCAGAAATGCAGGGATCTATGAAAGAATCACATGGCAGAGGGTTTGAAGTAATGCACATGTATGAAATGAGGTCCAAAAAAAGAAAAATGCAAGTTGATCACATTAAAATTGCCACACATGATGATCAGGGAATAAAGGAGAGAGGTGAGAAGCGGGTTTTAATCAAACAACAAAGGAAGAAACCCCTCTAAGGAAGCTAAGATCAACTACAACAAATAAAGAGAGAATGAGGGAAACAAGGTTTGTATCAGACAACAAGAAGAATAAGCTACCCCAATAGACCCATTGTCACCTAAAAATTCTGAGGATGAACCTGTGACCACTACCATGCAACAACCAAATCAAAAACTTGAAGTACACCATGAAAAATTACAAAAAAAGTATCAAAGTTGTAAAAGAAACATCAAAAGGAGTTGCCCAAATCCTTTGTTTTTTCCCTGTTTTAGTCATCACATTTCGATGCGCCTCTCAAACAACTAGAGGTGAATTTGTGAAAAAAAGAGGTTTTTATTGAGAACAAGCTCGTTCACAAAAACCTCTCTTAGATTTTACGCAAGTATCACAGTTTGGGAGAATCGAAGAGACCTTTGAGGCCATTTTTCCAGAGATTCGCCAAATGCTGATTTCCCTATTTTTGTCATTGTCTTTCGGCATACCTTTTGAAAAACTGGAGGTGAAATTGTGAAAATGGAAAGATTTTTTTGTTGAGAACAAGTCCATGCACAAAAACCTCCCTTATATTTTACACATGTATCATGGTTTGGGATAATCGAAGAGATATTTGAGGTTGTGTTTTCCAAAAAATCGCCAAACCCGTGTAAGTTTTGTTCCAGTGTCAAAGGTTTCATTCTCCAACTTGTGGCATACATGTGGATCCATGCAATTCAAAAACAATTTCATCCTTCGAATACTTTTGTGATGCAAACGATGCACTTTAGTTTCAAGAAATGGGTTTAGTTAAGTGATAGAATCATGTTTTTGTTTAGCTAGAGGTATTGCTGCCACTTGTAATAAGTTGTTATCTTTTGATAAAAAAAATGTTTTTTTGTTAAATTCGAATTCATGAGGAGTATGAACTGACACATCAACCCAAATCCACTCATTTTGAATAAATACTTATACTCTGTAATTAGGTAGTAACAATTAAGTTGTATCTACATGATCTGATTGAAATCTAAAGATTAAACTTCAGAGTTGAGATCCTAGATAGGTAATCAAACCTCCTCTTGATGAGGATAAATAGATAGATATATGAATGTAAAGGGGTTTGGTTTTTGGTAAGGAAGTCAATACATCAAACTGGTTGAACCTATTCTATGAATGGATTAAATCTCTCTACCTGGTGAATATACTCTTGATGATAGTGTGTTTTTGTCCAAATCTATATGTGTTTTATTTATTTATTTATCTTAAATACAGTTATTGATGTGTGCAAAGTACATTTCATTTTCCTTTCATCTATTGTATAACTCATCTTTACTGATATGCAACCCGTGAAACAAATGATGCTTTGGTGAAGATTTTTTTTATTGCAACCTATAGGAGTAATTGTGTTTGGATACTTGTTTAATGCCTTGAAATACTATTTTAAGACTTGAAATTCTTACAACAGGTAATTCATTGAGTTTTTTGTTGTTCTCCCTTTGTTCATCCATTTATTTTCTCACTTGTCTATCATTTGTGTTCCACCATCCAAGGAGGACCAACCCTCATCAATATCATTTTTCCAATCCAACCATGTTTCTGTCTTGGTAAAACCAACCCTCTAATTGACCAACAAAATCAAATTATCAAAAACCAACAATTCCAAAACTTGAGGTGGCCTGGCTCTGCCCTTTAACAGTCAGGTGCAGACCTTAGGACCAATAGGAAGGATCTTAAAAAATTGTGTTGCTTCTGAATCTATTTGAGAGTATTCTTTGCCTAAAGTGATCAAACTATGCTTTTGTTCTCAAGAAATATAGGGAAATATTATTCCTCTTTAAAACAATGTAACAAAGAGGATTTACCTCTTCCAATGTAGCAACATTACTCCTCTATGGTGCCCAAATCAACTTTGACAATCTAAACGTGCAACAAAAATCCTACTTATATGCACCAAGAATATATGCCACATTTCAACAAGGTTGTACATACATTCCACAAAGCTTAGGAAAATATACAATTATTTTATTCCAAAGCTTGGGAGCTCTTTCACTCACACCTTACAAATGGAGAGAATAAACCCTTATATATGTTTCAACTCTATTTCCATTTAAAATAAACAAGTATTTGTTTTCCTAGATCCATTAGTCCTCCAAAGAATAACAATAAATCAACTATCTCAACAACTTGCTTAATAAAAGTAGCAATAAGTTGTTGAGATCCACAATTTCTTCCAAGAGGCTACAATAAAATATCCAATTAAAATTCCTTGTGTAACAAACTCCAATAGACAAGTCAAGCAATAAGAGAATAAAAGAGTTGGTTAGCAACCACCTCCAAGAATAGAGATAGATAGTGGGCACCTCCCTTAGTTGAGGGGTTGACCATGTAACAAATTCCAAAAATAGTTGACAAGCCTCTCTCCACATGTGTGCCCTCCAAGAGATGTGTCCCACATGTGAGTCAAGCATCAATAAAGTAGGACATCCTCAACAAAATAACATGGAAACATGTACAAACAAGCACCTCAAGTGGATGTCCTCCTCAACAAATGGTCAAAATGTAACGAGATTTTTATGATGAAAATTTTTGAGAACACCATAATTGAATTAATGTTTGTCGAAATTTATATTATGACCACATTTTGGAAATCCTATTGCCACTTTGCATCAACTGGAATTGGTCTGGTGAAAATCTGGGCACTCTGTCAAAAGATAACTACTTTTAAAGCCAGGACCCTCAAAATATGCAAGGAAACTTCAAAAGCCGTGACCTCTCACAATGCCCTAGGCATGTACACAATACCCTAGGAAACTCATGACTCCTAATGCAAGTGTCACAATGCCCAATGCATGGACACAATGCCCTATGCAATGCCACAACTCCCAATGCAAGGGTCACAATTCCCAAGGGAAACAACTCCTCAAATTATGCAATGTATGTGTCATGAAGCCATCTATGGGATAAGTGCAACTCTCTTCAATGATCATACTCAAGTGCCAAAACCATACCAAATCAACCTCAAAACCTAGGGTGCTCCATCAAAGCATCAAGTAGTATATATGAAATCCACTTGACAAGAGGGTGAGTGCTCTATGGCAGTAGTTGTTTATCTCATCAAGGATCAACATAGCAAGCATAATAAACATTTCAAATACTAGGGCAATCCTATACAAGATCCACATCTCCTCATGCAACATTAGTTCCATGACTAAGCCTCCATATAAATGTGTAAGTACCATGATAACAAGATGACTCATGTGAATCAAAGTGCAAGCATCCTCATCAAGAAAGAGACATGCAAATATGAAATATGTCAACATATATGACATCCACCCACATCATAGTACCAAGAACATGTCATCACTATCCATATGAATATCAAGTGAAACCATGAAGAGAGAAATAGGTACCAAGTAAATCCATCACATTATCCATTAAATCAATGTGTAACATTCCACACACCACCATGATTAAGTAAGGTGACCTATAACCATCAATATGTCCCATTGAAATGCACCATCTCAAGCAAAAATAAAAGGGGTACACCTTAGGTCCATCAACATCCAAATATATCATCCTTTCATGTGATGAAAATCACAAGTTTACCTCTCATGCAATATGAGGGGTAATAAGGCTAAGGGGTTGTCTCCTGACTTTGAATTATAAACCAAATGATTTATGATAGTATTGGAGTCTCCTATCACAATCAATGCTTGTGCACTAGTGCATTTAGCTATTTTGAGTGCTTTCTACAATGCATATGCTTATGCTTTATTGTTTGAAACAATAGTGAGTCTCCTAATGAAATAATCTTCCATTGGCCCCTCCAGGGTCCATGATGACCCTCACACATCCCACTCCAAAAGGTGATTTAAAATATGACTACCGACCACTCTTCCTTTTGCGACAACGATCTCCTTTTAAAGGTGATTTAAAAAAATTATTTACCTATGGAATTTTGAGTGGGATATGTAAGTTCAATGAATCCGTGACCTAATTTTCTAACTTCACCCTAAATCGACCTAAGTACCACACTTTAGGAAAAACACCATTAAGCCACTTTGTCATATATTTTGACACCTTAATGTCCACAAGATATTGTGACGTACATTTGGCAAAACTATTTTTCCTTCTTCATAATCAATGAGACTTCATTACACACCATTGTGAAAAAACTTTGAACTTCCACTTTCCCACACTTTACGATGGTCAAAATACATTATATTCCTTTCTACACCGAAGACCAACCTCAAACAATAAGACACCACTGTCGAATTCATGCAGATAAGTCTGGCAGTGGAAACTCACTATAAGAATTTGTTAGACATCACAACGAGTCGAACATAATCCAATGTTAAACAAATCAAAGATAGCATACTTCATATCCACAAGTTTATGCCGAGCAGGCCTGGAATTTCAAATTTATCTCACATGTCAAGTGAAATTTTGATGATGGTCATTCATTTTTCATGCTTGTCATTTAATGTTTTACGCAGGTTCATGAGTGTCAAATTTTATGAAAAAAAACGAGTTCCAGAATTATATACTTGACTAAGCCTTCCACGCCAAGCTCACTAAGAAAGTGGGGGGAAAGAAAGCACATCCACCCACCATCCTAAAGGTATAGTTTCAAAATGGAGGAAGACAATTTTTGTGTGCCAAGGAAGGATGAACTCTACTTTTCTCCAATATATGGGTCAGATGTGATCCAGGTGGATATTCAATTAACCATTAAAACTGTATGAGCATTGGGAGTGTGGGACTAATTAAATTTTGTTTAGTATTATATTTACTCCTCTAACAAAACCGTCAATGCCTAGCCTAGGTAGGTTATACACTGTATCTATAGTAAACTAAGTAGTTATAATTTATGACGGGTACGCTAGAGTGGAACGTGGATTTGACAGGTTCACATTTTTTATGTCCCATGGGACGTCAAATTCCCATGGGATGTCAAATTCCAGGGCTGATGCCAAGTAGAAACTGGGCATGGAATCTGATAATTGTTTTCCATGTGCATTAAATCTGCAAGCTTTTTCCGAACATAAACTGGAATCTGATAATTGTTTTCTATTTGCATTTAATGTATTATTGTAGAGTTAATATTGATGGTTGTCAATATGCACATCACAACAGAGTGTTTAATGCTATATATGTTGGGATATATACCATCCAATATAAAACATTGTTATATTATACTAGATTGTATATATCCCAACATATAGAGCATTAAATACTTAACTGTTGGGTGCATATTGTTTACCCATATTGATCACATTGAATGCCATTACTTCACCTCCAAGTCAGTGATCATAGAATTTGACACCATCATATTCCCACCTAACATCATTTGATTGCATCACTCTTCCATTTGTGACCATGTGACAATTGAATCATTCCTCATATATTTAAACCTATTTGAACTCATCCACAATATCTTACCGTCTCCACTTCTCAAGGGAGAAAACAAGAAGCATGGTTCTTGAAACTGATGCGAAGCTTCTATGATCACTTCCCAAAGCGACATTTAAAATTTTCTCCGAACTACATCTTGAGAATGATCCATTGGAGTCCTTTCACATATATTTGTCGAGAAGGAGATGGTGGCTTGGGTCTCTCCACATGGACCTCCCACACCACTTACCCTGACAAGGTGCTTGAGTTTGTAAGTAAAATGAGGCTTCAAACTTTGTTTACCATGTTGGGATTATCTCAATTGCATGAACAAAGTGTTTTCCTTACTATTTATATTGGAGAACCATCTCAATCCTCCTTGTTGTGTTGAGCCCGAAGGCATGAAATCCACTCCTTTGGAGTTTAAGCTAGGACTCAGAAGAGGCACTTGAACTTCATTCTTCTTTAATGTGTCCAAAGTACAACGTGGTGGAAGAAAAAGACATTAATTTTTTATTCAAACGAGTATACCTTTGTAGACTTTACCAGAGGGGTCCCTTGTCCCACAAACAATAGGGTCTCATACACCAATTTGGTGTTTGGCTTGGTCATGACCTTAAAAATAGATTATTATTAATTTTTAGTAGAACTTAGAGAAATAATGGATGGTTCAATAACAAGGGGAAAGTAAAATTTAATCGAATCAAATAATGCTAAATTTTGATTTAAATGGCTAATGGCTAATGGAACTTGGAGCAATAATTGACAGTTTAATTAAAAAATCAATAGTTTAATAACAAGGACAAGGGGGCCTAGTATGAGTAATGGAACTTGAAGCAATAATTGATGATTTAATTGTTTATAACAAGGCCAAGGTTAATAGTGCGTAATGGAACTTAGATCAATAGTCATAAATCCTTGGAACTTGGATTTTAATCCCTTGGGGTTGCAAGTGTGGGGGGAGGAGGATGGGAGTGGTGGGTCATTATTGACCCCAAAGGAACAGTTGAAGAAAATTTTGCATGGGGTCTCGGTATATATTCTAACAATCAAGCATAATCTTATGCCCTATTGCAAGGCACGAGAATAACTAATGACTCTTGTATCCAATCATTGATTGTGGTGGAAGAATCAAAGGCAATCATAAGTCATATGATATCTAACACCATCCCTTCTGATAACATCTTAGCATTGATTATATCCCAAGCTAAACAAGAGGTTGACAACTTCACCAAAATCACATATTACCATGTTTTGTAGGAGAACAACCATCAAGTAGACTGGTTTGCCAATATGGCCACAACTTTAAAAGTGGGGGTTCTTAATATTAATGGCATCACTAATCAACTGGAAATCCAGGCTTGAGTAACTTCATGCATTGAATTAATTTGATTAAAGTGAGCCAAACATAAATACAATGAGATGTGGCCTTTGGTTTCATCTTTCAGGAGGTCCAATGACTCTTCCTATCCTCTTATGATTCTTCCTATTTATCCTAAATTAATAATAGTATTTACAATAATATTTGCAATATACCATAATCCCAAGGATCATGCATCTAACATTCCCTCCATTAATCCAAAGGGGTGTTTGTAATTCCAAGCATATTTATGAACTTTTCAAAATTTTCTCTTCCAAGCACTTAGGTGAAGATGTCTACAATTTGGTTACTTGTGGAGCAATGAATCAAATGAATGGTCTTGGCCTCTACATGATGTCGAATCATATAGTACTTCGTGTTGATGTGTTTTGTTCGATCATGGGTTCTAGGATTCTTGGCCAACTAGATTACAAAAGTGTTGTCAATCAAAGTGGAGTAGCATTCACTTGTTTCTCCTACAAATCCTCTAGTATCTCCCTAAGCCACACAATATCCTTTTTTGCCTCTGCAATAGCCACATACTCTTCCTTTGTAGTGGAATTTTATAGAACAAACAATTTAGATGATCTCCAAGATATAGCTATGGATCCAAGACTCATGAGGTATCCCGAAGTAGACACTCCAATCCCCTTATCCCCATCAAAGTCTAAATCTGTATGTCCAACTAGTTTGAAGTCCTCCACCTTAGAGTATTTTAGCCCAAAGTCTCGAGTTCATTTTAAGTACCTTAAGAACTCTCTTTGTATCAAACCAATCTCATTCAAAAGGTTTTTGCATGAACCTAGAAAGGATCCCAACTGCAAATGAAATATTTGGTCTAGTAGTGGTAAGGTATATAAAACTTCCCACAATTTGTTTATATTTATTTTCATCCTCAAATTCATTCCCTTATTTTGATGTTAGCTTAAAATTTTTCTCCATTGGAGTAGATAGAGGATTACAATTATCCATGCCAAATTTATTCAACAACCCTCCAATGTACTTCTTTTGGGAGATGAATATATACCTTGGATTAAGAGTTACCTCAATACCCAAGTAGTAGTGAAGATGTCCCATGTATGTCATCTCAAAAACTTCTTCAATTATTTATTTATGGATGCAATATATGCTTCATGTTTCCTTGTTATAAAATTATCATGTACATACACCACAATATACAACAATTTTGCCAAACTTTCTTGACAAACAAAGTTGCATCATCAAGATTGAAATGCTTGAAATTGATCTTCAAAAGATGCGTAATTATCTTTTTATACCATGTGCGAGGTGTTTTCTTTAGGCCATATAGAGACTTGATAAGCTTGCATACCTTATTTTCTTTACCCTTACAACAAATCCTTCTGGTTGAGACATGTAGACATTCTCTTTCAAATCTCCATTCAAGGAATCTTTCTTCACATCCATGTGATGAATATTCCACCTATTATGTGTTGCAAAAGAAAATAATGCACGAATGCTAACCCATTTTGTTGTGGGGACAAAAGTCTCCTTGTAGTCTATTCCTTCTTTGTGTGCATACCCTTTCAACACAAGCCTCACCTTATGCTTTTCAAGTGAGCCATTTGATCTATAACTTGTTCTTATAGACCCACCCACGACCAATTGGTTTGGTTCCAAATGGAGGATCCACCAACTTCCATGTTTCATTTTTGATGAGAGCCTCATACTCCTTCTCCATAGATTCTTTCCAATCATAATGAGAAACAACTTCATCTGATCTATAAACTACCGCTGATCATCCATTAGAACAATTTTTCATTATAGATCTAATAAAATACTGAAATCTTTACTATTAAGGTTATTTTCCTTTAGATATCCAAAATATTTAGTTACTGATTTTCTGCTTATGCATGAAATAGATAAAATGAATAAATACACACACCATTTAAAAATATGCACAAGATATGACCCGGGAAACCCAATATGGAAGAAAACCTAGCTAGAAGGTGAGGGTTCTTTGCTCTCTTTTCTCTATTATAGAAATGATGCAAGTGCAAAGGAAGAGACACTCTCTGTGGAGTTGCCTTTGACTTGTGGCTTGTATGGATGTTACATAATCTCTCCTCCTCTGTTACACTCACATAATACCACTCCCATATGTTTTTCTCAGCAATGGAACAAGATACAATGCAAAAGAATGGAATCCATTCTCCTCCTAGTGGCTGGATATTTAACATAGCCCGATAGCCATCGAGGGGTAGGTTTTTTACTTCCTCAACCCTCAATTATGATAGGGTTTTGGACCTTATATAATCTTCTTGAAATTACATACATGTCTAGTCCCATATGCATGAGTAATGGGGGCTAACATGACAACACAGTAGCTAGGTCAACACTATACCATGGTGGTCAACACGGTAGGTCAACTTGCAGGAGGCATAACTTTTTCATACAAGCTATGATTGATGCACAGTCTGCACCGTTGGAAAGGTATTGGAGTGTAGAACACCATTAAAGGGGTGGGCATAGTTCTAGATACTAGAACCCCAAAAAACGTCGTTTACTGCCTCAAAATGGATCTAGAAGGTTCCAGACCTCAATTTCCCAAACCGGGACATGCCACTAAAATGGCCTTGTAGGTTGATTACTCTAATATGTTCCACTCTAAAATAACCGAGATAGATTACAAATAATATAATGATCCAATCTTCATCATACCTCCCCATTTAGGGAGACTATTGGTCCCCAAAATATTTACTGAATGAGGTGAGGAAAATTTTCATCTACCTTCTCCCTGGAGTACCACTTTGCTTTTCCTGGAACTTGTCCTTTCAACCCAATTTGACAAAGGTAATGCTACCCCTATCTTATATTTATGGACCACTTCTACAAAACTATGTCCTCTACCAACTCTGCATGAGCATATGATGCTAAGTCCTCTATGGAAGGTAGGACCTACTCCTCCTCATGATCCAACATGGAAGGATCATAGAGTTTGAGATTCTCCACATTCACTACTGAGTAAATGTGCATGTATGGGGGTAGACCGAGTTTGTAGGAATTATCTCCCACCTTTTCCAATACCTCAAATGAACCATACCACAAAGCCTTGATCTTCTTACCAGGACCCTGTAGTCTTTCCTTACTCAACTGTAACCATACTTTGTTTCCCACTCTAAATGTTCTCTCTGTTTTGTGATGGTCATGTCTAGCCTTGTACTTTTCATGTGACTTCTTCAATGTCTCTTGTACTTTCAACTGGATCTGCCTGATCTTCTCGACAATTTTTTCTACTTTTAATGCATCTTCTGTGAGGTCCTCCCTCATTCCTTGCTGTCCATATACTACATCTAAGGGTGAAGGTGGAAAAAACACAAAGAAAGTTTAAAAAGTTGACTTAACATTAGAAGTGTGGATTGTTCTATTATAAGAGTGTTGTATATAGATAAGATTTTCATCCCAGGTCTTTGGATGCTTCTAATTGTAACCCCTCAAAAGCTGCACCAAATTCCCATTGACTACTTCTTTCTAACCATCTATATGTGGATGGAATGTTGTAGACCTCTTCAACTTAGTGTCCATATTCTCCCACAATGTATTCCAAAATGCACCAAGAAATCTGGTATCCAGAGATGATGCTCCTTGCTATCCCAAAGTGCACCCAAACTTGTTCAAAGAACGAGTTTGTTTCTTCCTTTCCCTTGATGGTGTTTTTACAAGGCATGAGAATGCACATTTTTTTGAACTTGTCAACTACCACAAATAAATAGTCATGTCCCTTCTACGTCATTGGTAAACCTCCCACAAAATCCATGGAAATGATTTCCCAAGGCTGAGTCGGTACATGCAATGGATGGTATAGACCTTGCTTCCTATTAATGGGATTGTTGGTACAACAAAGTATACATCCTCTAATATCTCGTGCTACATATTATTGCATTCTAGTATAGTACACATACCTTTGTAAATTGGAAATTGTCTTCCCAACACCAAAATGTCTTGCAACCTTGGAGGTGCGAGTCTCTCTGATAAGCCGTAGTCATTCACCTTTAGGGACATAAACCTTGTCAAGATTGTAGAGTAAACCATTTTGGAAATGATAATCATCCTTGTTGTCACCTTATTCTATATGAATTTGGCCCTATAGCTCTTGAAACACCTCCATGAAGTCCTCATATTCTATGTATGCCTCTTTATATGCATCATGGGTAAAAGGATCCATGTGCATCAAAGTTCCCAAAGATGTAATCTTGGATGTTGGTGACTGTGAAAGCATGTCTACCAACTTGTTTGTGTTTCCCTTATTATAATTGATGACTGGATGAAATTGTGTAAAAACCCCATCCACTTGTAATGTATGGTTTGTGGTAGCTTACTCTGGGCCTGCAAATACTGTAGTGGTTGGTGATATTTGTGGATGATGGTATCTTTTCCCATCATATAATGCTTCCACATTTTGACAACTTGTACCAATGCATAGATCTCCTTGTTGTAGGTAGGGTAGTTGAGAACCACCCCATGAAATACTTTAGAATGATAGCATACTGACCTTCCTCCTTGCATCAAAACTGCTCCCATGACATACCCACTTACATCTGTCTCCACTTCGAAGAGCTTCTAGAAGTTTAGTAGAGCGATCACCGGTGCTCGACTAATATTTATTTTCATCTCATCAAAGGATTTTTGTTGATTCTTCCCCCACCGAAAATTTGTACCATTGGATGTTATGGCATGGAGTGGTGCAACTACTACTGAAAATGAAGATACAAACTTCTTTAAGTATTGTGCTTTCCCAAAAAAATTCCTAACTTAAGTGAGTTTGTAGGAACTGGCCATTTCATGATGGCATCCATATTTGCGGGATCTATCTTGAGCTCCCCTCCACTGATCACATACCCCAAATACACCAAATACTACTTAGAAAACTTTCATTTCTTGATATTGGCCAACAACCGGTGTTTTTTCAGAGTTTCTAACACATGTATAAGATGTGAGATATGCTCCTTCCAGGTAGTGCTATAAAATAGTATATCATCCAAATAGACAATAACAAATGAATCTAGTTAAGGGCGTAAAACATCATTCATTAATCTCATAAATGTAGTCAGTGTGTTGCATAACCATATGTAATAACCAACCATTCATACAAACCTTGCCTTGTCTTGAAGGTAGTCTTCTAGGTATCTTCTTCTTTGAATTGTACTTAGTGATATCCTGATTTCAAATCCAACTTAGTGAAGTACTTGGCATGCTGCAGTGGGTCCAAAATATCATCGATCCTAGGAAGAGGGTACCGATTCTTCAATGCAATCTTCTTCAATGCCCTGTAATAAAAACACATTCTCCAAGTCCCATCCTTCTTGGGAACAATTATGATGGGTGACCCACAAGGTGAGGTACTTGGTCGAATCACACCCTACTCCAACTACTGCTACGACTGCTTCTTCACTTCATTCACTTCTAGAACATACTGTCTATATAGCCCAATATTCGACAATTGGGAGTTTGCAATAACTGTATTTCATGCTCCACATCCCTCTTGGATGGTATCCCTTTAGGCTCCTAGAACACTCCTCTATATTTATGTAGAAACTCCTCCAATTGATATTTCTTCTCTTTAGTACACCCCTCCATGGATTCCTTCACTCTCATTAACTCATCATCATATTGATTCTCTTTTAATAAAAGAAAAACATATTTCTTACTAGAACCAATCAATTCCTTGGCTTGGTTGGCACTTACTAGTGAGATATTTGACTTGCCTTTATGTGCGTTAATAATGTAGGACTTCCCATACTTGATCAATTGGTATTGATTGGATCTCTGCATGAATATTGCATCCCTCATATAAATGTAGGGGCTTCCAAACACTACTCATACATCAAGGGGTACTACATCCAATTCCACTTCATCAATAAAATCAACTCTTACAACAAATTTAATCTTATATTGTTTCATTACCTTTATATCCGCAACCTTGTTTACCCAACCCAATGGATAGAGTCTATGATGACCGTGAACCTCCAATCCAAGCTTGTTGACCAGATCCAATGCTATGAGATTATCCTGTCAACTAGAGTCAAACAAAGAATCTATCTTGGAATGCTTGACCTTAATATTAATGTGGGAGAGATTGGTCATCTCCTTCTCTTCCTGGTGATGAAGGATAATCAGATTCACCTCCTTCTGCATCGATGTGCATAAAATATTTTCATCCACATTTGAGATAATTTCAACCTGATTGCTTGAATCTGTGACTGGATGGTTGTTTTTCTTTCTGTCCTTCTTACGGTTCTTCTGATTCATCATTGGATGTAGTTTCCAACATTTTTCCTCAGTGTGGCCATCAATGTAGCAATGATTACAATGGTTGTTGGGATCTTTACTATGATGTGAAATGGTTGTTGGGATCTTTACTCTGATGTGCAATGGTTGTTGTCTTATTATATTTCCCCCCTTTCCACTTCTTCTTTCCCTCCTTGGAAGCTTCTTGGTTCTCTTTCTACTTCGAACCACTCGACTACCCTTTCTTTTAGCCTATGTTTTCTAGGTATTATGCTTGTACACATGCCTCATCCACTGTCCTTGGCTTGAAGACGTAGATGACTGTGTAACCCCCCCATATACTTGAGGAGTACATTTGGGTTCTTTGGATATATACCCAACATGATGGCCATATTTCTAAACTCAATGGTGTACTCCTACACACTCTTCCCTTACCTCTACCTGAAGTAGTGCCACCAGATCCATTGGTCCTCTACATACTTGATAGGGTAGAATTGGGACTTGATGATGGGTTTGAAGTCCTCCCACTTAGTTACTAGTGGATCACCCTCCAACCTAAGTGTTTATGTGTGGCTTTCCCAACACGTTAACACATGGCCCTCTAACTTCAATCTGGTAAATGAAATCTTCTACCCTTGATCTATATGGTGAATGCTAAAATAAACTTCTAGTTGTTGTAACTAATGATTCAGTTTTAATGCATTGATCTCACCTTGGTATGACTTTATGTCCACTTTCGCTTCCATATTAAATATGTATTATGAAGGGTTAATGACACTTGAACTCGACTACTCTTTCTTGGATTCTTTCCATGACTCCTTTCTCGAGTGTTTCCAATCTCCCGATTTCTCCTCTGATCCGATCTCTGAGTTAGAGCCTCCATCATCCTTGAACAATCCAAGATTTCTTGCTATAGCCTCCATGAGGAGATTTATATTGTGAATGGTGTTAGAAACTTTCACTTCCAACCTATCAAATCTCTCTTCTACTGGATCTCGATGGTTATTATGAACATACTCATCTACCATGGCTAGGGTTTCTGTGACTTCTCTTTAAGATGATTCTTGGATCCTGAAACTTCCCACAAATACCCCAAAAGAAAAACCTGCTTTGATACCAATATGGTCTGTAAATTACCATCGATATTCCACTGGAACAATTTGTCACAACATATCTAGTAAAATACTAAAATATTTACTATTAAGGTTATTTTTCTTTTATATCTCCAAAATATTTAGTTACTGATTTTCTGCTTATGTGTGAAATAGAAAAAATGTAGAAAATAGAGAACATAAATAAATACACACACCTTCCACAAATAAACACAATGTATGACCTGGGAAACCTAATACGAGAGAAAACCCAGGTAGAAGGTGAGGCTGCACTGCTCTCTTTTCTCTGGTATAGAAATGATGCAAGTACAAAGAAGAGGCATTCTATGTGGATTTTCCTTTGACCTGTGGCTTGTATGGCTTCTACATAATCTCTCCTCCTCTATTATTCTCATAGAATACCACTCCCATATGTTTTTCTCAACTATGGAACAAGATACAATGCAAAAGAATGGAACCCATTCTCCTCCTAGTGGCCCGGTATTGAACATAACCCGATAGCCATCTAGGGGTAGGTTTTTTAATTCCTCAAGCCTCAATTGTGATAGGGTTTTGGAACTTCTATAATATTCTTGAGATTAAATACATGGCTAGCCTCATATGCATGAGTAACAGGGGCTGACATGGCATCCTCTGGTACCATGGTGGTCAACACGGTAGGTCAACTTGCAGGAGGCATAAATTTTGAATACGAGCTCCAATTGATGCATGGTATGCATAGTTGGAAATATCTTGGAGTGTAAAACACCACTAAGGGGGTGTGCACTAATTCTAGACATGAAAACCCAAAAAAATGTCATTTAACGCCTCAAAATGGGTCTAGAAGGTTCTAGACCCCAATTTTCCAAACTGGGACCTGCCACTAAAATGGCCCTGGAAGCTGAAACCTCCAAATGTCTTCCAATCTAAAAGCATCGAGATAGATGAAAAATAATACAATGATCCAATCTAGATCATCTTCAACGGAAGTTGGTTCAAATTTAGTAGATAAATTCAACTTAGAATGATATGAAACATCCATATTCACTCTTGAATATGCATCATCTACATCTCCCTCATCGTCTTGTCTTGTTGAACTTTTGGTTCCTATCTTTCCAATCTCACCAGGACAAACAATTTCAAGTGCCTTTATGAGCCACTTTGGACATTTTTGTGATGGTATGGGTGGCTCATCTGATTGAGATGGTGTTGCATTCCCATCAAGATTTAACTTTTCAATCCTCTCAATCAAATCATGCAATCGAACCTCCTATTATGATGAATTGGTTTATTATACATGAGGGGGAGATGGCACTTCAAAAGGAGATTCCATAGGTTGATCCAAGATATGGATACCCCCTTCTAGATGTGGAATCTCATTATTAAAGTCATGATATGCCTTGACATGGGTAAATATATTAAGATGATCAAATTGTCGGTCAATAGTCTTGTCATTATTTGTGGATTCTAGAAAAATCACATATTTGGAAATAATGGACCTTTTTTTACTTCATTATAAAGACGATATTCATTGTTTGTATTTGAGTGCCCCAAGAAAATGCACTTTTGACTCCTTGCACCTAGTTTGTTGATTTGCTTCTTAGAAATTAAGGCATAAAAAGTGGAACCAAAAACCTTGAGATACCTCATTGAATGAATGCATTCATATGACATTTCATAAGGAGTCTTGTTCCCAAGAGAATGATATGGACTTATATTTCTCACATTCATTGCACAAAGAACTGCATCAACCCGAAACATCAACTTCATATTCTTGAAAAATAACATCGAATATACCATATTCAAGAGTGTCATGTTCATTCTTTTTGCTACACCATTATGCTAAGAATTGTATGGAACAATGGTTTGATGCTTGATCCCATGTTGGAGAAGATAACTTTAAAAATCATTAGAAGTATATTCCCCTCCATTATCAGTACAAAGAGTGCCAATATGAGATTGTGCTTCATTTTCAATCCATAGATGAAAATTTTTAATTGTTTTAAATGCTTGAGATTTCCATTTCAACAAATAAACCCAACTCATCCCAGTGAAATCATCAATAAAAGTCATGATATATTTATTACCAAAGGTATATGCAACATGCATGGAGCCACACAAATCAATGTGTATCAATTCTAGCCTTTTATGTTCTCTTGAAGTGGAATCTTGAAAATGCCACTTGCTATGTTTACCAAGGACACATACCTCACATTACTTCAAGTTCCTTGGAATGTTAGGCAAAACAGAAACACCATTTTTGTTTAACATATCAAGACTAACATAATTGATGTGCGCAAATCTAGCGTGCCACAAGAGACTAGATGACAATGTACTTTCTTCATGGTGAGAGAGGTATACAAAATTCTATGCATGTAGAGATGTCCCTTTCAACTTCAAAAATTTCTCATCCTCCCATATTGTCATGACGACCATGTTATTGGAATACCTCCTCGTTTCAAAATTTCCATCAAACATGTGAATAGAATGGCCTTACTATCAAATGTGCACAAGAGACAACAATTCAAGAAGATAAATAACATTATGCAAAAGAAAATCTGGGAATCCATGCAATTTGAGCCTGATAGTGCCGATTCCCATAGGTTCAAGACTAGAACCATCTACAAAGTTTAATGCACTCTCTACATTGTCATTCAATTCCTCAAAGAAGTCTCTCTAAAAATTCATGTGGTAAGTAGCACCAGTGTTAACCAACCAAGCATCTCTCCAAGGAGAAAATGAAGTTTTAAAAAAAACTTCATTTATGCCAACATTGCAGTGAACAATAACATAATTAGATGGTTCATGATATTTTTCTTTTTCTTCCTTTTCTTCTTTCTATTCTTTGATATTCTCCCATGGGATTCTACATATCTTTTCTTCATGTCCATTCTTTCCCCAATGAACACAATGAAGAACAAATATCTCACCATGAGGGGTTGAAGGTTGGCTTTGAGGTTGTTTTTCTATGGCCCTATTATTATAACACATTAGATACACTTCTAGGTGCAAAGGATTTAAATATGATTTAGTGTAAATGTTCTATGCTTTTACTCTTTTCTGAGCATATTTTCTAACGAGTTTTCTTCGAAAATTGGCTAGAAATTTAGAAAACTAGTTGGAATGGAAGATTATATTGGTTCAAAAAACATGTTTTGGGTGGCTTGGTGTTTTTGAGGGTGTTGAATAGATTTATGCATTCAAAAATACTATTTGACCATTGTAAGATTATGATTTTGCCAACAATCATGTCGCTGGATTTTGGTGGTGGTCGTCGGAAAAGGGTAAAAAAAGAGAAAGATCTCAGCCCAGCCAAGGAGATGTCCATGCTACCATCTTCCCTTACATACACATTGAATCTCCTTAAAGTAGAGTTATATTTTACCTTCACAACTAAATCCATGACTACTCCCAACAAACACAAAAGATAACACAAATTCAATAGCAACGTAAAGAGAGTATATGTTCAAGAATCCTTAGAATGAGTGTGAACCAAGAGTCTTCCTATATCATATTGCCATGCACTAGATAACACGTATATGTAACATAGGTAGCATTCATATGCCTTGGTTCCCTTCAAAGGTATGTTACATTTTATCTTCTGTAAGGAAGACCAATTGCTTCTCCTCCAAAATGAATCGATTTTTGTGATGACTATAACACTTCTTATGGTTGGATTACATTTAGGGTTTCTAAGCAACATGTGTTTTTAAGGTTAATTCCATATACCACTATCTATGTTACATTAACACACTACTCTAGTAACAATTTCAAAAAAACTAAACTCTACTTTCCAATTGCTAATTCACCTTCGTCAATTACAATCCAGGAATACTCATGAATTCTATCTGAAATCGTGGCATTGATTTCTGAATTTTAATTATTTAAAACTCAAATTTCTTTAGAAGATCATGTCTCCTATTGCACAATATTTCTTACAACCACAGATTTTTCTTCAAGTATTTCTTCTCTCACGAGAACAAAAAATGATGATCAGAGTCAAAGGACTTTGTTAAGCAATTTTTACACATTTGTGCCTTTCAATGGATTCCTCTACTAATTTTATACTTATATTCAGAATTATATGTGATCACGTGCATAAGTGGCTCCTCACACTCCCAAAGCCTTCAAAATAAATGGTTATAACATTCGATCTGTATTTTCGGGTATCTCGCCAAATTTGCTACAGAAAAATGTGTGACTAATGGGGAAGAAGGTGTGGATATGGATTAGGTTTAGCATTTCAGATACCATATCAGTTAATGCATGGATGAGTAACACATTCACCCTCATTTTGGTCGTAGTTTCATGCTTCTTTCATTCAATTTGCTGGCTCCGAGTCTGCTCATAAATACCTAGGATAAGGGCCTAGGATGGTGCATGATATCTTTCACCTTGCTAAATAAAATGCACCTGCTTGGGATTGTTGTTTGGAAACCCCAATGTGAAAATAAAATATGTCTCCACGCCTAAAAATTCAATCCCACTTTCTCTTCAATGGCTACACTCAAGGTTTTCTGAGAGAAAGAAACTGCGAACTCCAAACAATTTTAGTTAGAGTGGAAGCACTGAGAGGATAAAGGAAACAAATATGTCAAGAAAAGGTAGTTGCAAGAGACAAGGGAAGTAAGTAAGATCATGGAGTTATTAAAAAAATTCCAATTGTATTATACCACAGGCTAGGATTGAGTAGCTCCACACATTGAATTAATTTTATTAAAGTGAGTCACACATAAATACAATGAGATATGACCTTTGGTTTCATCTTCCAAGAGGTTCGATGACTCTTCCAATTCACTTATGACTCTTCATATTTCTCCTAAATTAATAATAGTATTTAAAATGTACCATAAGGATTAGATATCTAACATCAACAATAAATTCATCACATGGCACACGTCAACAAGCTTCAAACTTACTGCAAGGATAGTTATGAGGTGATATTTGAATTCCCCCATCACATGCTTAGAACCATGAATTTCAAACAACATCACATAATTTCTTTAGAAAAGGTGGGATTGTGGTTCAATTGGAAGAGGAATGTCTATTGGAAGCCCAAAATCCATCTATGTAATGTGGTTTGGTAAGTTTCCATGCCTGTCTTGATGGGGTTGTATTTGTCTTTTCATTTTCTTCTTTCGGTAGGCTTACAGGAGAGTCTCCTCCTTCGAGACACTCCAATGTAGGGGGGCTCTTAAAATCTATAACTATTTTAAGTTCATAATTTAGTGGAACAATTTGTAGCTCTATCTTTTCTCTGGAAGTAGATTTTATTCTTTTTGTGTTTTATTGAATTCTAGAAGGTATCCTTTGTCGGGTTGGCACATAGGAATCACATATTTAATTCAGGATTTGAATGTGTGGCAAGGGAAATGGAAATTAGGAAGCATTACAAATCTAGCAATGGTTTAGAATATCAATTTCTGTGAAATTCTGATGGATTATAGAGAGATTTAGGAAATCATATGTGTTCTTACGAACCATGAGAAACAAATACAATGCAACAAGACGTCCATTTTTCACAATCACCTCAAAAGTCCATGAGAAAGAACACCAATCCACTTCTCAGATAACAACAATCATGGGGACTCATGTTTAACAAAAGCAATAGATAGTTGTTCTTTAAGTGGAATGTAATCTACTCAAAATCATGTTCCTAAACCTGAGTAAGGGAGATCAGTCTGGGGCTTCTAACCAAAGTTTATCAATCAATTCAACATGGGGGAGCTATAGGAAGAAGAAACTATGCACCAACTTTTCGAAGACACGAAAATAATAAAGCAAGACTATGTTGATCCAGATTTATGAGCGAACGAAATGGAAACAAAGATTTATAATATTAACACAGAGACATAGTGAATAATAACAAAAATATAGTAAAACTTGACTTCTATTAAATAAGAAATATGTTGAACTATAAAATGCAGACTGAAAACAAGCTTGTTAGAATGGTGGCAACTTATCTATGAGAAGAGATGTGACAGATACGCTCGTTCGCAAGAAGATGAATACAATGAGGCTCTAAAGGCAGTTTTACCATAAACATGAATGCCAAAACATAACCCTAAGAGATGAAGCACCAAAAGTCATGTGGGCCCTGTTGGGGTAAGTTAGTACATCAACTTTCCAGGGTCGTAACTTTTGCATACGATCTCTGTTTAGGGTGCATAATAGTTGGTTGGAAAGGTCTTGATGATGAGATTCATTTAGGGGGATCAATGAGAGCCTTTGGCTATCAAAGAAGTGCCCGATTATGAAAAAAATTCATTTAGGCACTCAAAATGGCCCCAAAATTTTGGGACCAAAAAAACTACTAAAAATAGTAAATTGCCAAAAAATTGTTTTGGTCCAGTTGGAATAGGTGGGTGGCTACTGAGATCCTCCAGGATCAATCCTCCCCCATTATGAAGAAATGGTCCCGATTGCATTGAGTTCCCCCATCAGATGAAGACACTTTTGTTGAATTTGGCCCTGATTGAGCCACTTGCCTTGGTGCAGGAGATGCCTTGCTTTGACAACCCGATAAAGTTGGATCCTCTGATGGTGAGTGCCCTTGACATGTGTGTCCATGATCTGATTAGTGGATTCATGTTCCATGCAGTCAGGGTTGAGCTCTGTTGGTGTCAATTTTTCTGCTATCTCTGAGGTGTCCAATAATGGTGGAAAATAGGGCCGAAGGAGGTCCATATTGAACAATGGGTGCAAGCCAAGGAAGGGGGGAATGTTGAGCTTAAAATAATTGTCACCCAAAACCTTGGTGATGGTGTAAGGTCCATAATGGAGTGGATGGATATTCCGATGAGGCCTTATAAGAATTTCTTTGTGTAAGTGCAACCAAACTTTGTCTCCCACCTGAAAATGGTGTGGCACCAAGTGTTGATCATGGCGCTGCTTGTACTTGCATTAGAATTCTGTAAAATATCATGAAAATGTTGGTATATTCATTGGATCCGTTCAATGAACCGTGTGGCTTTGTCAGCTTCAGTTGGAGCATGCGATGAGTCTGCCTAGGTGGCCGCAAGGGGTAGTGAAACATCCTTGGGACCCAATGGTTGAAATCCCAACCCCACTCGAAAGGCGATGTGGTTGGTTGAGCTATGAATGGATATGTTGTATTTGTGATGAAAATAGGGAAGACTCTCATCCCATGTGTGGGGGTTCTTGGAATTGTACATGCACAGGACGTGCATGATCATCCGATTGCCGACCTCTATTTGGCCATCTGTATGGGGCTGGAAGGCAGTGGATTTTGTGAGCTTGGTGTACAGTAGTGACTGGAGGCTTGACCAAAATGTGATGAGGAACTGACTATCCTGATCAAAGATAATGGTTTGTGGGATCCCAAAGTGTACCCACACTTGTTCAAAGAAGATCTTTGATCCAGATTTTTTTTCGACACGAAATGAGAGCGGAGATATAATAAAAAAATGTACAGAGATATCTCGGATGTCCAATAATATAAAAGAAATGTATCAGATATGCAACCATAAACACAAAGATACAGTAATACACAATTTTCTATTAATGAACAAAAATGTACAAAGATTGTAAAAATACAGAGTGAAAGACTCGCTAGAATGGTGACAGCTTATCTCTGAGAAGAGATGTGTCTGCTACTTGTATTCAAAAGAATATCATTTTACAATGAGGATCCAAAGGCCTTTTCATCATAAATAAAATATAAAACCCTAACCCCAAAAGATGAAAAGCCAACAATTTTGTGGACCCCGTTTTGGGTAGTTTGGTGTATATCAACTTCCCAGGGGTGTAACTTTGGCATACGATCTCCTTTTGGGGCACACAATAGCTCGTTGGAAAGGTATCGTCGAGGAGATTCATTTTGGGGGCTCAATTAGAGCCTTTAGATATCACAAAGAATCTTGATCCCTAAAAACCTTCATTTAAGCCCTCAAAATGGCCCTGGAAGTTAAAAACTGCTAAAAATAGTAAATTACCAAAACTGCAGAAAACTATGTTGAGCTAGTTGAAAAAGGTGGGTGGCCACCAATATCCACCTGGATCAATCCTCCCTCCTTAGGAAACAATTTTCTCCATTGCGTTGAGTGCCCGGGGGAAAGGGAAAATCATTTGTTGAATCTGCATCTTGATGAGCTGCTTTCCTTGTTGGAGAAGTTGTGATGTTTAGCTTGTTCAAGGTTGTCACGAACCTGTGGCTGGAAAGGTTGGACCTTTTTAACCAATATGGCTACATGAAATTCTTGTGTGCAGAAGGAATCTTTACACTTTGCTGCAATATTTTCGAACTGATTCTGTTGGATAGAAGGTGCTTAGGCTGAGGTTGTAGTTGTTGTAGTATCCTTCTATTCACCTTTTGAATATATTGTGAAGAAGTTGAATTTTGTAGTATGAGAGACTACCTTACAACATTGTTTAGGTGGGACAATAGTTGGAACTACCTTTGGTATCTTGTAGAGATGACCCCCGAGAGTAACGATGACACTACAGGGCCGAGACTCATAGATAGCATGGTGCTTCCACATATATGGTTGGCCCAAGAGAACATCAAAGACATCCAGTGGGGAAACATCACATAATACCTCATCCTTGAAGGGTTGGATGTTGTATGAAAATCGACACTATTGGCTGACACGAAGATCTCGTCCCTGGTGAAGCCACCTAATTTTGTATGGTTGTGGGTGTGGTTTTATCGACAATCCCAACTGTTTGATGACCTCTATTGATATGAGGTTCTTCTGGATTCCGTTATCAACAATAAAATGCAGAGCAACCTGCTCTGATACCACTGATCCATATTTTTTTTCGGCATGAAATGAGAGTGGAGATATAATAAATCAATGCATAGAGATATCTCAAATGTCCAATAATATAACAGAAATGTATCAGAGATGCATCCATAAACACAAAGATACAGTAATACAAAATTTTCTATTAATGAGCAAAAATGTACAAAGACTGTAAAAATACAGAGTGAAAGACTCGCTAGAATGGTGGCATCTTATCTCCGAGAAGAGATGTGTCCGATACTCGCACTCGCAAGAATATCATTTTACAATGAGGCTCCAAAGGCCTTTTTACCATAAATAAAATCCAAAACCCTAACCTCGGAAGATGAAAAGCCAACAGTTTTGTGGACCTCGTTTTGGGTAGTTTGGTGTATCAATTTCTCAGGGGCGTAACTTTGGAATACTATCTCCATTTGGGGCGCATGATAACTCGTTGGAAAGGTATCGCCGAGGATATTCATTTTGGGGGTCAATTAGAGCCTATGGTTTTCATTGAGAAGCTCGATCTTGAAAAACCTTCATTTAGGCCCTCAAAATGGCCCTGCAAGTTAAAACTTGCTAAAAATAGTAAATTACCAAAATTTCCAGAAAACTGTGTTGAGCCAGTTGGAAAAGGTGGGTGGCCACCGATATCCATATGGATTAAGCTTGGTAGTGGCCTCTGCTGTGATTCTCTTCTTGCAGGCGACCATAATCGCCATCTTGGAAAATCAATCCACAACCACAAAAACACAGTCATTTCCTCGCTTGGTGGACGTAAGTCTCGACATGTAGTCCATTGAGATGGAGTCCCAGGGCTTGTCAAGAGTAGGAAAAAGAGTGTACATGTAGTACCACCACCCTTGGTTACTTAGCTGAGGACCCATGCAATATGGGAGAATCTCAACACAAAACTATGATAGAAATTGGCAAGGCCTAAGAAGATTCGAAGCTCAGTGAGTGTGGTTGGGGCTGGCCAATCACGAATGAATTGGATATATGATGGATCCACATACACACCATGCACATCAAAAATGTATCCTATGTACCGGACCCTGTCCATGCTGAAACAACATTTTTGCAAGTTGACATATAGATTGTGATGCCACAGAATGTGTAGAACCTCCTGAATATGTTGCAAGTGTTCCACCCAAGTCTTGCTGTAGATGAGGATGTCATCCAAATACATGACTAAAAAAGAATTAGTGAAAGGTTGCAAGATATCATCCATCATCCTCATGAAAGTTGTTGGGGCATTTTTCAAACCAAAGAGCATGACCAACCATTCGAAAAGACCTTCTTTTGACTTGAAGGCAGTAAAACTAGTGCCTTTTTAAGGGTTATGAAGTTGTTGACAGGTCTGAATGGATTATCAAGCAGGTAAGGGAGAACACCCAATGGCAAGTCCCAATTAGACATACTCTAGTTTGGGATGACATTTTTGACTAGTATGTGGGCTTGGTTGCCACTAAGAATTAAAAGAATAAAGAGGGGAAAGACAACAAACTGTCCCCCAAATAAACCTAATTAACTCTAAATATAATCTAAACTGAAATCAAACTAATCTATCCTAACTACTTCTAACCTATCCCAAGAGAAAAACTAATAGATGAGTATGGTGAAAGATAATATCACTATAATAAAAAATAGTTCACGTATGCCAATGGTAGATAATAATAATAATAATGCTACATATACATCAACAATTGGTTGTAAAATGCATTCATAACATCATTTATGTACTCATAAGGATGTTTAATTTTGTTACTATGGTTTGTCTTCATAATGTGAAAAGTCGTGTCTGTTGGGGAGATCAGTTTAGTATAAATAAGGAGCTAGTTTGGCTCATTTGTAACTCAAGCAGTTCACGTCTCCTAGTAAATCTTGTGTTCTCTTTGTGATCTCTACTATTATTCTACAACATTTGTATGGTTGAATTTCTGAAGTATAATTTCTTAATGATAAATAAAAAAGTGAAAAACTGTTGTAGGTGAATCCCCCTATGGACAAGTGGATTCCCTCTTGGTATCTAGACTCCTAAGGAAAAGAAAGAAAAGTGCTTAACATGGTCACTGACTTCCTTTTAGATCTAATCAAGCTAATAAATGAAAGATAAGGATAAAGATATGTACCTTATTAGCGACATTTGTCCTTGCAAAGTCCAGGCTGAGCTTTGATCCTGAGCTCCCTGATAGGTCCTTCAAAACAAACAAAGATACAATGGACTTCCTACTCTACTGAGATTAGCTCAAATATAGATCCATCTACTGCAGACAAAATCATATGGAATAAGCATAAGTTTGAAAGAAACATGCCAAGCATTGACTATTAATGAGAACAAGTAAAATTACTTACAATCCTTTGAATGAAGGTGCAACAACTTCTTCTTGTTCTCCTTGTCCAACCCCTTTGCTCAAGTAATATCCACTGATTGCTTTGATGACATCTCACTCATGAGATCATAAGTTTGATGTAATTATCAATCTCCATATGTCTTCTACCATGAGGAGGCTTCCTTATATAGGTTTGGAGAGGCCTAACCACTTGAGAGATATTTGGGACAAGTTGAGGATTATTCTCCTTCAGTTGAGGATCTTCCCTAAGATCATGCCTTGACCATCTATTCGAATCCAACCACCTTCAGGAATTGAGGGATTCTTCCTTGATTTGTCTCAACAAACTCAAGACTTGCTTAGAAAAGGGTAGCGCTCCCCCAAAAGGGTGCACAGGGTGCTCAAACACTCCCCCAAAGAGACTTAGGGAGTGCCATCACTCCTTGATAGTGGGTAGGGGAGCGCTCCTCTCCAAAATCCATTTTTTAGTGGTTCTTTCTGTGGAAAAAAGGTTTGTACTCCCTGTCAAGTGATCTCTCTTCTTCAAAACTAGTCTTTGAGGTGTCTTACGTGTCTTTATGATGCCGTTAGAGGCACGACATAGGAAAGATGGAAGTATGATGTTTGTGACACTTGCAACACTTATAGTCAATATGCGACACTTGCGAACAAGATGCGACACTTACAACACTTGTAATGATGACACTTGCGACACTATCGAAGTGAGTAATTTTGAGGTGTAACAGATTTCCCCCCAAAGTACGAAGTTAGAAGACGATGATGACTGAATTAATTTGTAGACTTTTTCGAGTAAGGGTATGGACATAGAGAGGCTAGAAAAAGCTGCACACAACCATCAAACAAATATTAAGACATGTTTCAAACCCAAGGTAGACATACCTATGCTTGAGTGATAAAGACTTTTTAGGTATGGCCGCCATAAAATACATTGCGGATCCATAATTATATTGAAAAAATGGTATAGCCACTGAAGATACAATGTGGATCTATACTCCTATGACCTGAAGTGATCGTAGCCACGAAGAATACACAGTGGATATACGACATGACAAGACATAGCCACGACCAATACAAAGTGGATCTATGTAACAATATATATGTCATAGTTCAAAAGAACTCCTTCGCAACTTGGGAAAAGTACATATAAGAGTGATGACTCAACCCAGGGTCTTCTTACCGATCCCAATGTAGTATGAATATAAACACGTGAATAGATGTCCTGATGTTGAACATGGCAGAAACCACTTGATTACTGGTCAATGATGTAAACCATTAACAAGCATGAGGGAGATCACCATTGATGTCAATGATTCCCAAGGTACTCTAGTACATTCCAACGGATGCGAATGAATGAGTTGAAGTCGAACATCTGTGGAATCATCCGATCAGAGGTCAATGATGTAAACCCACTGTCGGACACAAGGAGGCCTATCATTGAGGCATGCAGGTCCCAAGGTACTAACTGGTTTCTAAGTCTAGCTCCCGGATAATGTGTTGAATTCGACAGGAATAGACTCGTCGAAGGAGGGCTTTGATGTATCCCCCATCAATGACATGAAACAATCATAGAGATGTAATTGGTAGATCAAATGAACATGGACTGACATGGGTATTGAAACAAGATATTTGTGATGGCTGACTCTCGTGGTAGATACTTCCCTTGAACACTGAGGCACAACAACAGAAACTTGACATGGACCAAAACATGATAATGCAGTGGATACGGTGACTTTCGTCGTATGACCCAAAGGAGTAAAAGAAACTTAGAGGATTGGTTCAGTGCATAGGTTCAACGGATTAAAATGCATGCAAATACAAAGTGCTGTGTTCAAGGGCGTCCATAAGGGTTACTGGTAATGTTCTCAAAAAACCGCTTGGCTTGCTTCTTTCAATTCCCCCCCCCATCCAGATAGACAAGTACCTATTTTTAATTTAACGAGCTCGAGGAGGGTAACACATGCTCGATATAACTCGAAGCAAAAGCAAGAACAATCATTGACAACATTGTGCACTCGGAATCAAGTTAACGCGCGGAGGGAAATCTGTTAGGGTTCGTGCTGAGTTAGGGCTCGGGCCGCTACCATGTCGAGCCAGGACGGAGGGGAGCCGCCGCCCCCTCCCTCCCCCTCTGCGTCCTTCAGCAAACTAGTCACGGCTTGCAGGAAGAAGGCGATCCAAGGTGAACCATCAAACTTTGTAAGAAGACTGGAGGACGTACCAGAAATCAATCTCCCCCCGGAACAACCAATGAAAGTAACAATCTCCCTATCTGAGTGAGGTCTGGTAGGCCAGTTCATGGGGCTCTGGCCCTCAACCAAGACAACAAACAACTGGATTCAAAGAAACTGGAGGCCACTAATAAAAAACAGTGTGACCTGCTACGCCGTTGGAAGGGGCTATTTCATCTTAGAGTTCATCTCCCAGGAGGATCGGGACTTAATATTCAGGAACGGGCCATACTTCATGGGAGCACAGGGACTTTATCTCAATCGCTGGACTCCAAACTTCGATCCAGCCTCAGAAGTACCAAAAGATGTTCCGGTCTGGGTTAGACTCCCAAACCTCCCAATCCACTGCTGGAACTCCTCGTCGCTGCAAGCGATCAGGAACGGTCTAGGCCATTATATTGACAAAGCCGACCCAAAAGACCAATATTCTTGTGCTAGAATATATGTGGAAGTTGACTTGGAAGTAGGGTTTCTGGAAGTGGTAAAACTGAAGGTGGGGGAGTGGCACCACCTACAAAAATTGGACTATGAACAACTACCGTTTAAATGCAGAGGATGTCATGAATACGGTCATTTCCAGAGGAACTGCCCCAAAACCCCGCAAGAGAAAGAAGGGGAGGAAGGTTGGCAGCAACCCAGGAAAGGAAGAGCGAAGCCCAATGGCCCACGAAGAGACAATCCAACGCTGGCTCAAAGCAATCCAGAGAACCAAGACATGACAAACTGTTTCAAAGAGTTGGAAAAGGAAGGTGAAGTGACAACCCCAAACAACACCGGCAAGGGTGAAGAAGGAAGAGGCACCCAAAACCAGGAAACCAGAGGAACCTCAAAAGCAACAGAAGGAGCGGAGAACGGGGGGACTCAAGGCACCGAGGAAGGAGAGATCCCCCCCCCAAGGAATGGAGTGGATCAAGGCAACGAAGAGGGAGAGACTTCTTCGATGAGTGAAACAGAGGGGACAAGTGAAGCTTGGGACACTCCAAAGCGACCTGGCAGAGGGAGGAAGTCCAAAAAGGCGGAAAGGGAACGGGAAACGTACAAGAACCTTCTCAAAGGAGCTCAGCCAACCCTCAAGAAAATAATCGAAGTAAGGCAAACCAGGAAGCAGGCAAAGGCCTCCCAAGGAGGCCACTCTCCCCCACAAAATAATCAATGAAGTTCACATCCTAGAACTGTAGGGGTCTCGACAGCGAGAAGAAGCAAGAAGCTCTCAGGGATATAATCAAAACAACAAGAATGGACATCCTACTTATCCAGGAAACCAAAATGAGTCAGCAGGACTCACTAAAAGTCTTAAAAAACGTATGGAGAAGCAACCAGGGTTTAGCTGACAGCGCCAGGGGTGCTTCAGGAGGGCTTTGTATGCTATGGAACGTCTCCAAATTAGAAATAATCCGCTTCGACCTTTACATGCATTGGATATTCACTCAACTGCTCCACAAGGAATCAGGACAAACGGTAAGTCTCTTTAATATTTATGTCCCACAGCACATTGAAGAGAAAATAATTTGCTGGCAATCCCTTCAAGACTACCTAATAGATAATGAGCTGGAAAATATTATCCTAGGGGG
>SNQJ01S0046213.1:45481-55799 GCA_010110895.2 Picea sitchensis | reverse complement strand
CTCCTTGACTGGCCCAATCGTTTCCCGTTCCATCAAACGAAGCAAAGTGTTGCCTCAAGGCTCTGGCAAGCAATCCCAAGATTCATCCTCTGGGGGCTTTGGTTGGAGAGAAATAGTAGAATTTTTCGAGAAAAGGAAAGGAGGCCCCCCATAGTAAGCGCAAGGATCAGGTCTCTTTTTGGCGAATGGGCTAGCACCCACATGCTACCTACTCACAACAGGGATATGGAAGAGCAAGAAAAGCTCTGGAGTGACCAATTCCAAATTCAAAATAAAATCGGGGACAATGCCATAGCCACATCCCAAGAACACTGGGAAATCAGGAAGGAAAAAGGCGACTTCGACAATTGGAAAAGAGAAAGGGAATGCTATATCCTATCTTTTGACGGAGCCTCAAAAGGCAATCCAGGTCAAGCAGGTGGAGGAGGTATAATAGAAAAGCCAAATGCAGAAGTTATGGTGCGCTATGCATTTGGTCTAGGCATTGCTTCCAACAACCATGCAGAAGCAATGGAACTCTGGCAAGGTTTGTGCCACTCTCAAAGCAATGGAATCCGGAACTTGGTTATCATCGGGGACTCTCGTCTTTTAATCCGAGCTATAGCCCTCTCTAAAGAAACTCAAAGTGAAAAACTTAATAACTTGTTGGCCAGAATTCGTTTGCTCCTCAGGGGATTCGAATCGTTCCAAGTGTTTCATGTTTTAAGAGAGCTGAACCAAGCTGTGGACGAAGAGGCAAACAGGGGAGCTGTGTTGGCCCAAGGACGAGCGGTTGTCAATGATCAACACTCCACGATGGATCTCCCATGACACAAACTCACGCTCAACAAAGTATCCTAGGCAACTTGCAAGGAGGGGACAAGAAAAGACAGCGCCAGAATCCAGTGATGGTACGCGCGACTGAGAGAATCGGGCAGAGGGAGACCAGGAGACCAACTCACATGCAAAGAGCAGGCCGCGAACTCGCCCCCATACCTCTCGGGGCATGCACCGCTGGAAGCATGATTACAGAAGGCAGAATTAGCATAAATCTGCTCACGCCTTCAGCCCAGGAGCAGACCATTCTCAGGCACGGTAAGAGCAAAAGAAGTTTTTTCAAGAGAACAAGAGCAAGAGGAGAGAAGATGGCCGCGAGTTCCAGCCGGAATCTTTCAGTAGAGGAGCGCCTGAAACAACTAGATGACACGCTGGAGAAATTGAAGCAGTCACTCCAGTTCCAGCTTGATTTTCTGGAAAACCTTGACACATAAGCAGGAAGGCGAATGGAACAATTGGAGCAGGACCTAACCACAGTCAAAATCGGCTTCTCTGAGGAACTAGACAAGCTTCATCAAGAGCTGAAAATCCCCCAGGAGAAATTTGAGGACAGAATCGGTGAGCTTGAAAGAAAACTGTCCAAGTTAAACATTGAATGGGGGGAAGGCTCCGAAAAGTAGACAACCTCTTGAATTGTAACACCTTGACCTGTAGGGTCCTCTGCTTTTCAAGTATCTTGGCATTTTGTATAGAAGCCAAGGCTTTAAATAAGTCTCATCTTAGGTTTTTGAATGCGTTTGGGGGGGTTATGTCATTTTGGCATTTTCATCAATGTATCTCAGCTTTAAGTAGGCAGCAGCTCGGTGTAGCCCTGCCATTTGTAACCGATTAGTGGCTATGCCACCTTTAATATAAAATCGCTAAACGTTCTCGTAAAAAAAAAACACATGCTCGATATAACTCACCTTCGGTAAGTTCCTTTACTTTTTTTAATGAACTGGAAGAAGTAAGGGTTAGATCCCATACGGTCCCTTCAATGTATGATTGTTTAACGAGTCCAGAGAAGGTAAAATCAGTGGTTTTTCATATTTAGAGAGTCTGAAAACAACTTAAAGATGACTCCAATGTTGTTCTTTTTCGTAATGTTAGTCTCGCAAGGCCGAAAAAGAGATAAATTATCACTTGAAAGACGCCCTTTCAAACCTTTTAACGAGTGGGAAAGGAGGCAAGATCACTCAACAATATTTTCATGTTTATAGAGTCTAAAAAGAGTTCAATGAAAACTCCAGGGGTTCCTTTTTCGTTTATCCATGCAGGTCCGAAAAATAGATAAAAGTTTACCCGGATGCATTCTCATGTATTTTCGAGCACGATAAAGAACAAAGACTAAGCTCGGTATGCCCCTAGCTTGAAATCTAGTGGCTTAAATCCAGAATGATCATCAAAGGCTGGAGCATGCCCTCCAAGCTTCAATTCATTCACCGTCTTTGAGTTTGTCGCCAATTTCTCTACTAGATGGAGAAAAAGGATAAGGGTTGATGAAATGAAGGTTCAAGAGAGGTGACTGTTTAATTTTTAACGAGCTTAACACAGGAAAATAACTATGCTCAGGGCTCCGGGTTCAATCCCCAGATTGTTGTTTCATTTTTTAATGAGCTTGCTACAGAGAGGAAAACTATGCTCAAAGATTATGTTTCATTTTTTAACGAGATTGCCACAGAGAAGAGAAACTATGCTCATGACCTCTATTTCATTTTTTAATAAGCTTGCTACAGAGAATAGAAACTATGCTCATGGACTCTCCTTGATCATGGCTTCTAAGAGAAGAATGTCCTGGAAGGACACCATGTCAAGGGACAAAACTTGGTCATGGATTCCAAGAGATCTTCACTGGATGGAAGAAAATCACTATGGAATAGACACATGTCGAGGGTCTCGTCAGGGGTAAGGAGATCATGCTCCAATAGCCATACTGAAGAGATCACCATGTCAACTACCGTATCCAAATCATCAGAAGTTGAAGTCATGGGAGACGATGGAAAATCGACATAAGGAGGGGAGATATAGTGTATATCTTCCCAAATTTCTTCACGAGGAGGAAGAAAAGAGGATTGATGATGGTTATCATCCCGAGGCTCGTCAATATTCAACATTTCCATAATAGATTCATCCAACGGAAAAATTGGGGAAATGTAGTCGATCACAGACGACAAGGAACTTAACTGTGATGGAATCGAGTAAATGTCGGGTGCCAATATATGTTGGTCATCCAAAGAGGGAGAAGCAGATTGGATAGAAACATATGATGTTTCGGCTGGACTAAGTGGCATGGTGTCACCTAGTGCATCAAATTCTAAGGGACTAGGCACAATCCAAGGTTCAGATGATTCCAAAGATTGATAAGTCGTGGTCGAAATCATATCGATAGTGGTAATATGATGTGTAGTCGGTGGAAGTGGTGTAGGGAAGGTACCCATAAGTATAGAATCTTTCAACAAGCCAACACCAACACTTTCATACGTGATCTTGTCGCCAATTTGTGTTTTAGGTGAATCCCCCTGCGGACAAGTGGATTCCCTCTTGGTCTCTAGACTCCTAAGGCCAAGACAGAAAAGTGCTTAACATGGTCACTGACTTCCTTTTAGATCTAATCAAGCTAATAAATGAAAGAGAAGGAGAAATATATGTACCTTATTAGCGATGTTTGTCCTTGCAAAGTCCAGGCTGAGCTTCGATCCTGAGCTCCCTGATAGGTCCTACAAAACAAACAAAGATACAATGGAATTCCTACTCTACTGACATTAGCTCAAATATAGATCCATCTACTGCAGACAAACTCATATGGAACAAGCATAAGTTTGAAAGAAACAGGCCAAACATTTATTATTAATGAGAACAAGTAAACGTAATTACAATCCTTTGAATGAAGGTGCAACAACTTCTTCCAGTTCTCCTTGTCCAAGCCCTTTGCTCAAGTAATCTCCACTGATTGCTTTGATGACATCTCACTCATGAGATCATAAGTTTGATGTAGTTCTCAATCTCCATATGTCTTCTACCATGAGGAGGCCTCCTTATATAGGTTTGGAGAGGCCTAACCACTTGAGAGATATTTGGGATAAGTTGAGGATTCTTCTCCTTCAGTTGAGGATCTTCCCTAAGATCATGCCTTGACCATCTATTCGAATCCAACCACCTTCAGGAATTGAGGGATTCTTCCCTGATTTGTCTCAACAAACCCAAAACTTTCTTAGAAAAGGGTAGCGCTCCCCCAAAAGGGTGCACAGGGCACTCAAACACTCCCCCAAAGAGGCTTAGGGAGCGCCATCACTCCCTGACAATGGGTAGGGGAGCGCTCCTCTCCAAAATCCATTTTTTAGTGGTTCTTTCAGTGGCAAAAGGTTTGTACTCCCTGTCAAGTGATATCTCTTCTTCAAAACTAATCTTTGAGGTGTCTTAAGTGTCTTTATGATGTCATTAGAGGCACGACATAGGAAATATGGCAGTATGATGTTTGTGACACTTGCAACACTTATAGTCAAGATGCGACACTTGCAGACAATATGCGACACTTACAACACTTGTAATGACGACACTTGCGACACTATCGAAGTGACTAATTTTGAGGTGTAACAAAAACAACATCATTATAAGTAATTATTAGTTTTCAGAAATATTATTCTATTATCTATTGCACTAGAAAAATCAACATGGTATCAAAGAGATAGTAAAGAAGAGATACATATATCACCATATAAGAAGACCTATCTTCAAGAAACCTTTATTCTCTTGAAATTCTACAACAATGATTTGCACTATGAAATAAGAAAACAATCTAGAAGGAGATTGTAACTTCAGAGAATGGAAGACAAGGATTGATATTATCCTTGCCAAGAACAAATTTCTGGACATTGTGAAAGGCAATATTGTGGAACCACAAAATGATGCAGAACAAGAAAAGGAACCTCAAAATAAGGTGGAAAATGACATCAATGCCATGGGTATCATTGTAGACTCTATTAGATATCATTTGATTCCTTACATATCAAATCTGGATACGTCAAAGAAAATCTATGATTCCCTAACGAATATATTTACAGTCAAGAATTCTGGTCAAGTGATGAGCTTGAAGAATGAGCTTTGTGATACCAGAATGACGAATGACGATACTATACCTTCATATTTTGTGAGGATCTCCCAACTAAGAGATCAAATCCAAGCTATCAATGAAGTTGTTCCTGATAAAGAGATCATGATTATTGCACTTAATGGTCTACCTAGATCATGGGATTCATTTCTTTCAAGTATGAACACAAGAAAGGATTTTCCTACCTTTGAAGAGCTATGGACCTTCTATGCTCAAGAAGAATCAAGGATCACATCAAAGGAAAAAATTCAGAAAGAAGAAGATGCTCAAGCTTATGCAACAAGATTCAAGAAGTATGGAGGCAAGAAGAAGTTTGTCTTTCAAAACAAGAAATCAGGAAGGAGACCTATACATCAAGGGAAACGAGACATGGCAAAAAATCAAATGTTTTGGTTGCCATAAATTTGGCCACTACAAACATGATTGTCCCGAATCGACAAAGAAGAGGAAAGGAAGACATCATGTTTCAACTGCCAATGTGAATGATGAAGAACCTTCAAAGAAGGTCAAGCATGAAGATACACATTTCTTGTACTTCTCAGCCCTTGCAAGATCTATTGAAGATAATGATGATATGTGGTTGATTGATAATGGAGATTCTATACATATGACATGTGATCATGTGAATCTCTCAAGTATGAGTGAGAAAAGGATTTCTCATAGAGTACAAATTGGAGACAACAACTCATATGCAGTCAAAGGAATTGGGAAAACATCTATTGGGTTGGAATAAGGTAACACTGTTCATCTCAATAATGTTCTATATGTACCTGGTTTGAAGAAGAATTTGGTCTCCATTTCTTGTCTATAAGATAAAGGAGATAGAATAGAATTTGTGATGGGAAAGTACTTGTATGGCCCATGGGCTCTAGTATAGATGATGCTAGAGTTATTTGAATTCATGATGGGAGACTATATAAGCTCCTAGGTCAAAATAATCAAGCTCTTGTACATGATGAAGTCAATCCTATTGAATTATGGCATAGAAGATATGTTCACCTTCACAATCAATAATTTCCATATCTAAATCAAATTGTGGCAGGTGTACTAGAATTTCAATCAATACATGAAGGTGTTTGTAGAGGTTGTGCACTTGGGAAAAATGTTAATAAGCCATTCCCAAGCAGTGAAAATAGATCTAAGGATATCTTAAACTTAACACATTCAGATGTATGTAGTCCTATTCCTATGAAGTCTCTAGGAGGCTCTCTTTACTATGTAATATTTATTAATGACTTCTCACGAAAAACTTGGATGTACCTATTGAAGACGAAAGATGAAGTATTTGACAAGTTTCAAGAATTCAAGGTTGAAGTGGAAAACTTGACAGATAAGAAGATCAAGAATCTAAGGTCTGATAATGGAGGAGAATACACCTCCATAGAGCTCATTTCCTTTTGCAAAGGAGTTGGGATTAAGAGGGAGCTGATTGTCCCATGTAATCCTCAACAAAATGGCGTGGCAGAAAGGAAGAACATATCTATTGAAGAATATGTTAAGGCAATGATGAATGATGAAAACATATCCATGTTTCTATGGGGAGAAGCAACTATGGCAGCTGTATATGTTCATAATATAATTCCTCATCGTATATTGAAGATCATGACTCTAGAAGAATATTTCTCTAGAAAGAAACCAAGTTTTGAACACCTGAGGATGTTTGGATGTATTGTTTATATTCATGTTCCCAAGGACAACAAAAAGAAGTTGGAACCTTCAGGAAAGAAGGGCATATTGATTGGATATAGTGAGTCATCAAAAGCCTATAGAATCTATATTCCAGGACAACAAAATGTTGAATTCAACCAAGACGTGACCTTTTATGAAAATATTGCTTATAGGAAATCTATAGAAGATTCCATGGACTCCAACAATGAAGAGGAACATGAAGATCCCAAGGAAGAAAGTATAGGTTCTCCAGATCATCTTGATGAAGAACCAAAATGACCACTTGAACCTGTGGAACTAGTTACTGTTCCTGGGATAAGAAAGAGACCAACATGGCTCAAATCCACCTTGCAGGAAGCAATGGGACATGAAGCTCCATGTGGCACCTCCAGGGAAGGAAAGAGACCCCAAAGGTTCTCTAGTTATGTGACACTTATAACAAATCTTGTGAATACAAAATCTTTCTCCTTTGCAGAAGTATTCAAGAAGAAAGAATGGAAGGAAGCTATGGTGGAAGAATATCAATCCATCATGAAGAACGATGTACGAGAAGTTGTGCCTAGACCTAAAGGGAAGTCCGTGGTAGCTTCAAAGTGGATTTACAATATTAAACATGTAGTGGATAGAAGTATTGATAAATACAAGGCAAGGTTCATGGCTAGAGGGTTCTCCTATAAAGAGGGAGAAGACTATGATGAGATGTTTGCTCTTGTTTCTAGATACACTTCTATCAGATCCATTATCTCTCTTGTAGCTTCCATGGGATGGAGTCTACATCAGATGGATGTGAAGACAAATTTTCTCAATGGAGTGATTGAAGAAGAAGTGTAGATAGAGCAACCTCAAGGTTTTGAGGTGCACCAAAGATAGTCCCATGTTTGCAGATTAAAGAAATCCTTGTATGGAATCAAGTAAGCTCTAAGAGATTGGTATGCACATATTGACAGCTACTTGATGAGACTTGGATTCTCCAAGAGCTATGTTGATCCAAACCTTTATTACAATTTTGTGAATGATCTCTACTACTATATGTTAATGACTTATTTTTGACAAGTGTAGAGCCTCTCACTATTCAATGTATGATCCAGGAGGATCAAGAAAGCCCAAAAATCAAAGTGTTTAGAATCCAGTGAAAACTGCACCAAGTCGAAGAGATCATCACATGATTTCCAATGGTGCAAATAGAGCCTCAAATGAAGCTAGAACAAAGAAGTTATGGTTAGTCAAAGGTTTGGTAAAACCTGGTCAAAGTCAACATGTCCGTACAATTGATGTCATCATCCGTACTGATGACGTCAGAAACTAACTGTGCATAGATGATGTCAGCATGCTGATGTAAAAACATGAGAGGTTTCCACGTGTCATGCATTTTTGGCATTTTTGGTCGCCAATTGGACCAGTTAAAAAGTGTCATGTGGCACCACCCAGGAGCTACCACATGGAAGCCGTACAAAGTGAAAAGCGGTATCTTGATAGGAAGACACATGGAACACTTGTAGCTCGACAAGTGGAAACCAATGACATGGTAGTAGGATGATCGGGTGCCACATAGATGTTGACTGAGAAGGCACAAAAAATCGAAGAGCGCCACGTGGCCCAATCATTGGGTTCCACGTGGCACCCTAGAAATTCTCAAATGGTCATTGGCCAACCCAGCCAACGACCCACAAAATTCGGCCCCATCCAAACCAATTAACAACCATATCCTAACATACAATCTGACAAGATATTAACAAAACTCGATGACCATTTATTACATGGGATTTGTGCACCTGTCATGTCACAAAGAGGCGCCAAAAAGGGGCTGGACCCAACAAGAATGTTTGCATACCGATGAATTTATGTAATATGGGGCTTGTTTAATATAGTTTTACACTATATTGAACCACATTTACAACAAGTTTTATATTATAAAAATATAAAAGGGAGGTCCACGAGCTTGACCCCAGGACTTCCCCAACCACATCCCAATTTAAACAAACCATGTAACCAACCTGCCAATGGGTGGAGTTGGTAACTCCACCCTACATAAAATATTTAAACCCAGTTCGAGTTCCGATGGGAAGAGGTCCGCGCCTAGCCAGAGGCCGTAAAGGCATGTATTTTTATGCAGAGAATGGAATTTATTACAGGGATTGGCATGATTTACGAGGCAAAGAGCCTAGCAGGGGCCTGTAGGTGAATTTTTCCATTTGAGACGATTTGACAGTCATTCTTACAAGATTTTGCGCCACGATTGCAATGGTGATTTTCATTTCTACATAAGATATGTGGATCAAAAGGATTATGGCATAAAACCTAATGTAAGCATGATGCTTTTGTAGTTTTGGTTTCTTTATGAAATTTTGGAAAAGATGTATGCCTGCTACAAATTTCAATGAGCATTGAGTGCTGCAGCAAGGAAACACGACCCGATATATTGCAGGAAAAATCATCATATTGATCTTTACACACAAACCAAGGAGGTGTTAATTATTCTTGAATCTGATCAACAGATTCAAAGAGGACCTTTTCCACCCATTGTGAGAGAGTTTATGTTATGCCACAACTTGTGAGAGATCGGTCTTAATCAGAAGAGATCGTCTCTATATGGAAGAGATATTTCCACTTATTGTGAGAACTAAGACTCTTTGTATTGTCAAAGGAGAACATATCATTACCACTAATGTGAGAACTTATCCCTTGTATTTTTCCAAGGAGATCGTCTCCTGATAAGAGGGACATGGCCACATACTCGTGAGAATTGAACTCTTAACATTGATTAAGAGCATCCCTTTTCAAGGAGAGATATTTCCACATGTTGATGTGAGTATCGAGCCCTTTGCATTGTAAAGGAGAATTTTCAAAGAAGATAATGAAATGGATATGCAGTTGAGTGGAGCCTAGAGACATAGCCCACCCTGGGTGAACTCCATTAACAATTGGTGATTCCTTGTTCTTATGTGTTCACTGCTTATCTCATGTATCTTACACTTCATTATTTCCACAGTTAAGTTGTTGGATGCATTAAGTAATGGTATATGAGATTTAATAATCTCCCTTACCAAGTTTTATTCAATTTGGATTGAAGCCTCTTAATCACTTCAATTTCACCTTCTAACACAATAAAGTTCAATAA
The DNA here is from genome assembly GCA_010110895.2 of Picea sitchensis. NCBI lineage: Eukaryota > Viridiplantae > Streptophyta > Pinopsida > Pinales > Pinaceae > Picea > Picea sitchensis. The sequence continues at coordinate 46,110 of SNQJ01S0046213.1, read as the reverse complement.
AAATGATCTTAAAATGTGACCTTTAATGGAGTGGCATAGAACCGAGTAAATATTGGTAATAGGGTCACCGCCGGTCTCAGATCAAGTGGTATCATAGTAAGATTGATGGAGATTGTAGGTGTTGAAGAAAATATGGGGAAAACATCGAACAATGCATGGCTTCTTGAGCTTGAAGAAATCAACCAGACCATCTAAGCAGAGAATTTTGAATTGAGGAGGTTTCTTCAAGAGTATGAAGAGGAAAAGTGAAAACTACGGCTGCAACTACAAGCTATGGAGGAGCAATTTGGAGAATGCTCCATGATAGAGTAATCAAAGAGTCTGTCTTGTGGCCATGGAAGGTACACTATTTATGGTTCTTGTCATGATGATGTTGATAACTGCACATTTTTTCAGATGATAGAGGATGCTCTCCAGGAACCAGAGAACCAAGGAGGTTTCCTAGAAACCTCGTCTATAGCTTTATCCAACCAAGAGGAGCATTTGTGTAAGTTTTAAACCTGTGAAGTAAAGCAATGCATATAGATTCTTAAGCAATACAGAAATTAATCAATGGCTCATACACAAAATACACAGAGATTTTTACCGGAAACCCTCAACCGGGAAAACCTTTCTTATTTTCATTATAT
>SNQJ01S0046212.1:48879-65316 GCA_010110895.2 Picea sitchensis | reverse complement strand
GCATATACTCCAGCTCTGGAGGATTGAGTGAAAAAACTCATAAATTATAAATCGCCTGAAAGCGGCAAAATATAATTAGTAAGTGAAAAAACACTCCAGAGTATAACTCACGCTTAGGACTTAAGGTGGCTAAGACCTTTTACCAATTCATCATGCCAACACCTCTTATTACAATTTTTATGGAAATGTAGAGTAACCAGGTGGTCTTTTTTGACCGGCTGAATTTCTGAACTCTGAATTTTGAACAATAATGTTCAATCTTTGGCGGCTCGCTGGAAATTCACCATAGTGCAACTTGGTGGATAACAGGCTGCATTGAAGAAAAGATGGGCCCTCTAAGGTCATGCTCAAGTCATTTGGCTCTCGACACTCCATGTCTAGGACCTGTGGGCCTCGAGACTTGATCTCCTTAGTTATCCCTAGGATAGGGGATAACAATACCTATCTTCCCTTGTTTCACGTGCTGCGTGCCTGCCCGTGCTTTTAATCTAAGTTTTAGGAAATGCCTTGCCAACCCTCGTACCGGTACTGAAAACCTCCCGAAACGCAGTTGGCTGTATCGAACGGTGTTTTGCGAGTACGAAACGTCGTACGGTACGACTGACGACGTTTCGGCCCATACAATCGGCGTTTCTGCCGGTTTTCTCATTTCTGCGGGCCCATACAACTGTCTAAGAAGGCCGCGAGCCCCCTTTTACTCATCTAATTGGATTGGATTTTTTGTTCCTTTTTTTTTTAATTATGAATTTGGAAACATCTAAAAACAATTGGAAACCCTAACAGCCCAATATTTCCTATAAGAAATCACTTGGTTTACTCATTCCTCACACATTCTTGAGCAAGAGGAGGTTCCTAGTGCAACAACAAGCATTTCGGTTGTGGTTTGGAGCATTGGGAGCAAGCTTTGGTGCATTTCCAGCAAGAGGAAGGTTGTGGGTAGCAAGAAGGTGGGTGTGTGAATTTCTGAATTTGGTGAACATTTATGGTAGATTTCCATTGATTTTTTTTAATGTTTTTAGTGTTTTTGCAGCATGCATTCCTTCTATAACAGTGGGCGGATTTTTTTACTGTTTTTGCAGCATTCATGGCTTCTCAAAGTGTCGTTTCCTTTGCCCCTGTAGCACCTCAACTAACCAGGCAACAAGAATCTTTGTGGAGGTATGTTACCAAGATCAAGCAAATGGGTGGCGGTGGGGGTTCATGGGAATGGAAGTGCAATTTATGTAAGAATGAGAAGGCCTTCAAGGGCTCTTACACAAGAGTCAAGGCTCACATTTTGCATGAACGAGTTTAGGGTGTTGAAGGTTGTTCATTTACCAAAAATCCGGAGGTGGGGGCTACATTCAAGAGAGAGCATGATGATGCTCAAAGGTTGAAGGAGCATAGAGATAAAATTGGTATGGGTGGCACTAGCAAGCATACTCCTAGCTTGGGTGATAGCAATGAGTCAAGGATTGTTCATGAAGCAAGGAAGAGGAGGGCGACCTTGATGGAAGAAGAGATATCCAAGCCTGTAACTATAGGTAAAGATAGCAGATTGTTGAAAATGCTCAACAATCACTGGAGAGAACAAGCCGAGTCTAGAGTGGCAAGGGCCATATTTGCTTGTGGAATCCCATTTAATGTGGTTCGGTCCCCCTATTGGCAGGATTTGGTGAGGGCAATTAACATAGCCCCTCAAGGTTTTTAGGGGCCAAACTACGAAAAACTTAGAACAATTTTGCTCAGGAAAGAGAGGCTACTACTTGAAAATGTTCTAAAACCAATTCGTAGCTCGTGGGGCAGCACAGGAGTTTCCATTATCTCAGATGGGTGGACTGATACAAGGCGGAGGCCATTGATCAATGTCATTGCATCGTCACCAAAAGGAGCAATGTTCCTTAAAGCAGAAGATTGTTCAGGTGAGGTGAAAGATAGTAACTTCATTGCCGATATTTTAATTGCTACCATTGAACAAGTAGGGCCAACAAATGTGGTGCAAGTTATCACAGATAATGCACCTGTTTGCAAAGCTGCAGGCTTGATTGTTGAGAGTAGATAGAATCATATCTTTTGGACTCCTTGCATCGTCCATAATCTTAATATGATTTTAGAAGATATTGAGTCAAAAACTGAATGGATTAAGGAGGTCACAGGGCAAGCTTAGGGAGATAATGAAATTCATCACCAACCACCACCAGTCTCAAGCAATATATCGAGAAAACTCTACATTGGAGTTGCTCAAAGTTGCTGATACAAGATATGCCTCCAACTTCATCATGCTACGTTGCCTTGTGGAGGTTAAAACTGCATTAATGAGTATGGTGGTGGGTGCCACTTGGGCTGAGTGGAGACATGCAGATTCAAAGAGGGGAAGTATGGTGCATGTTGCAGTCCTAATGCACACTTGCAAACGTGGACTAAGTCCAATCCACTTAGTGTGTCCTTGGAGGCACAATGCCTAAGTTCAAGCCCACTGTCACCTCGACCTGAACTTCTTCCGTCTAGGCTTACTCCTAGGGAAGCCAAGGGGGGTAGACCCTAGTTACTATGTGAGTTATTAGATTGATTCTAGGAGTTAATTTTACTTGTTAAAGGTTGGGCAATCTAGCCTATATGAGAGGCAAACAATGCAAATGCAAAACTTTCAAATGCAAAGGCAAACCTTTCCCTAGGACAACTAAGATTAGTGCCTAAGATTGGGCAAAGGGGTCAACTAAAGTTACAACAAGGGATTAGAAAGAATGACTTTACAAAAGTTTACAATCAGATAGCTACAAGGAAATGAAAAAACTATCTACACAATAAAGAATATAAGAATTAGATGCTACAACAATATACAACTATCAACAAATGAGAGAAACAAACACTTATTAGATCTAACTTCTAGCAAAGCAACAATTGAACTAACTTTGATTGATTGTGCAGGGAAAGGAGGAAGATAACTCAATATTGCATCCACAACACAACATGTCAAATTAAGAAATTTCTGAGGGCAAAATCAGCCCTCCCAGTTGTCACAAAGTTCACCAAAATTGAGGACAAAACCAGTCCTCTGAAAAACACCAAAAATTCAACAAATTTCCGGAACAACTAATCACTTGCAAACATGCTGACATCTCCTTGCTATACTGCTGACGTCACCCTGCTATACGGACCTGTCACACATGTGATCCGTATGGTTTTGTCACAGGTGCGGTCGGTTCAGGCCATACCACTCGTGCGGTCTGCTGTACAAACTTGTACGGTTTGCATAGTCCATACTGCACGTGCGGTTTGTTTTTCTCTGTTGCAGCCTTTCTCTTCCACAAGTATGACTCCCTTACCTCGCACGTGTGGTTTCCCTGCCAAGAACAGAAAAAATAAATGTCCAAAAACCCAAGGCCAGATTGCCTAGGAACAAAAATCTCCTTGCTGAAATTACCATCCTCCTAGCACAAGTGTTTACTCACTTATGCTAACTCCATGATGTCACACTGAGATGTCACAATCTCCTCCTCTCCTTTTCTAGAAGTCTAATGTGAGATTAGAATCCCTTAGCTTACTCTAAGAAGCCCTCCACTAAACTCAACATTAAATTAGAATATTTAATTCCTCTTTGTGGGTGTGAAACCCCAACACAAGCCCACAAAGCCCATCACCAAACCCATGAAGCCCCAACTCAACTCCAAGGGTGGTTTTGCTGAAGCGAAAGTGTAATCTGGTGCCAACGAAGATTCCCACATGCTTGACACCATGGCAACTTGTAAGAATACATCCCAAAGCTACAAAACATCAACAAATCGTATTGTCATCCTTAGCCTTTTGATCTCCTTATGAATGGATGGTTTAGATGTATCTAGAATCTATTGATATTATTGTAGCTACGGGAGGTATTAACCTCCATATGTAACCTTTGACTAGAATAGAATATTACGGAAGCAAGAGAAACCCTAAACAAATGTGTGAAAACCCTAGAAGACATGTCGACTCAACAAAATATATAATATCAAGGTATTATCCTCCAGGAAGACAAGTCGGCTTATCAGGAAAAAGATAAACAAAAAATATAATTACCAGAAAGTCAGGTCGGCCTAGCCAGAAAAGTCACTGGACAGATTAATATAAATAGAGGACGTCTTGGCTCATTTGTTCACTCACTCTCACTCAGGAAATTAGAAACAATGCGCAAGTTTGGAGGAGGAGCAACAACAACTACAGTTGTACAATTTTCTCTTTTTTAGTCTTTCTGGTACTTTCTCTTGTGCGCTACCCTTGGAGAAGGTGCGCTTTCTTGGTTATCTCTTGGTTATGGTGTGGATTCATTCTTTCTGTCAAAGGTTAATGTGCTCGGGGGTGGCTTTGTGCCTATGGTTGGGTGACAATGGTGTAGCATTGTCTATGGTGAAACGAGCACATCAATATTATTCTAACAGGTTATGGGCCCACACTACCTTCAGAACGGTCTAACCGTTGGAAGGTAGATCGGGAGTTCCTTGTCAAGCTCGTTGTAGCACCAGTTGCAACTGCAACTAGGGTTTCTGATTTTGCAGCTGCAACAAACCCTACACCTAAATTCTTGGGCACTTTCAGTGAGGCATTGGACCTAATTTTTGGGTATTCTAGTGTGCCCTATCCTAACGCACCCTCAAGTGTCCTCAGCCAAGAAAAATGTCAAGTTTGAGTTTTTGGGTCAAAGTCAAAGTCAAAGGTTGAATTTTGGTCAAAATTGATTTTTGTGGTCAAAGTTGAAATTTCAGGGTTTCTCGTTTGTTCTAATTATTGAACCGTTTTGATTCAGTTTCTAACCTCTTCTTGTCAAGATGGTGTCTAGTTTCAGATTAAAAGACAAGTTGAACGATACTACGAATTTCAAAGGTATGCACTTGTATATTCTTTTCAAGTTATATCATCCAGCAAAGCATGAGTGTGTTTGAAGGGGATGTACAAGAGCCCTTGTCCAAGCAATGATATTGAATTCAGTACATTCAGAGGAACAAGCGCACCCTCCCTAGCAGTGAAGACTCCATGCTTGATTATTTAAAAATTGATGTCTCTAGCTGTTATGGCATTATTATGATCTTATGCTGCATCTTAATCTATTGAAGTTATGATCATTAACTAACCCCTTAATACTAGAGATACACTTGTTGATCTCCTCTATAGGAGATATTTTTATTCTTATGTAAATGCTTATTGTTTACAAGATGAAGTTGATCTCCTTTAGGAGATGTTCTTAGTTACTGACCTAGACTCCAAGCAAGATATCTTCCATGGAGGATACCAAGGAGATTTTTTTGTTCTTGTTTCTTGTTTTGGGCAGGTCATAAGAGATAAATCTGAGAGGGAGTCAGACTTAGAGGGAGTCAATGATCAAGAAGAAGCCAACATAGTTTTGTGACACTTTGTAGAATGCAAAGGGGCATGCAGTAGACGAAAGCGTGGTCCGAGGATTCTCTCAAATAGAGGGAGTTGATTTCAAAGTTTGAAATGAAGGATCTTGACTGGATATATTGGGATTGGAAGTGTGGCTGGTACTAGATGAGATCTTCAGTGAGGAGACTGAAGAGGTTTAGCATGATGGACAAGAAGTCCATGGCCACACCTATGACGACACATCTGAGGAAGTTGTGTGACAGGATAGACATTTGCTTTGCAGAGAGCACCTTGTGCCAGTATATGGTTGAGCCATGACCGTATTATTGGGTTACAACACAACATGCAGGTACCTATGTTGTACAAATAGATATGATTGATCTTCGATGATGAAGTATGGCTGTCGGGATATACATTTTTTGGATTGGAAGTGCAAAAGACAGATCTAGCACCTGGGATGCTACTTCAACTTGGATCGAGTAGGATTTCCAGACAAGCAGGGAAGCAGATATCTATAGCACTCAGTCATATATCATTGCTAGTGACACAAGATATGAAGCAGGGTGGCTTTTCGAAGGATCTTGCAGGACTTCATCAGAGACATTGTGCAGGAAGGAGCAGTGAGGCTCCATCACATATCCATAGATGAGCAAATAACTGACATTTGCACTAAGATTTTGTCTGGGAAAAGCTTGGCAGGAATGCAAATGTTTCCCTGGGGGACTGTTGATGATTGCAGCATCGTGCTGATATTCCAAGATTGATCAGACGGACTTGATCATGTGGGAATAGGCCCAGAGGTAATCTTCGACGGACTGAAGATTCGAGTTGCTGCTAGATCTCCTATGTGTGAATTGCATCGGGCCTTGAAACTCTCACGAGTAGGTGAGTAGTTAACTCACGAGTAGGTGAGTAGCCCCGATAAGCATCGAGCCGACTCTATCTCCACAGGAACTGGGCTCCAGACCAGGGGAGATAGGGAACATCTACATCCAGAGTAGATGTACCCCGACGTAGTCTTTTGACGAACTGAAGACTCGAGGTGCAATTCCACGTGTCTGATAGCATCACGCTGAATGAATTCACCGAGTGATCCTATGAGAGGATCACCATGAGGTGTTTGTGGCTCTGATGTGGTCATAATTCTTGTCATGGGACAAGAACGACCCGAGGTGCTAGACACACATGTCCGATAACATCGAGCTAAATGCATTCACGGAGTGATCCTATGAGAGGATCAACTATGAGGTGAATGTGGCTTCGATGAGGTCATGGTTCTTGTCATGGGACAAGAATGACCTGAGGTGCTAGACACATGGTGGTGGAGATGGATCATCAATATAGCTAAATGAGGCTCATGGATATTGTGATATTGTCTATGACAAAAGAATACCAAGAACAAGTACGACAATATGTTTTGATGCCAGATTGCTACCGGATGATGCTGATAGTGATGATGATACTCGTGACTTGATCTATGATGATGCTACCTGTAGAATGGTCTACAAGACTATGTGAGTCTTTCCCATGCCATGTGAAGATGGATGGATGTGTTTGAGACCATTAATACCTCCCTAGCTAAGAGGGAGTGTTGATATTATGGTAGCTGCAGGAGGTGTTAACCTCCATATGTAACCTTTGACTAGAATAGAATATTCTGGAAGCAAGAGAAACCCTAAACAGATGTGTGAAAACCCTAGAAGACATGTCGGATTAGCAGAATATATAATATTAAGGTATTATCCTTTAGGAAGACAAGTCGGCTTCACAGGAAAAAGATAAACATAAAATATAATTACCAGAAAGTCAGGTCGGCCTAGCCAAAAAAGTCACTGGACAGATTAATATAAATAGAGGACGTCTTGGCTCATTTGTTCACTCACTCTCACACAGGAAAGCATAAACAATGCACAAGTTTGGAGGAGGAGCAGGAGCAGGAGCAGCTGCAGTTGTACAATTTTCTCTTTTTTCAGTCTTTCTGGTACTTTCTCTTGTGCGCTACCCTTGGAGAAGGTGCGCTCTCTTGGTTATCTGTTGGTTATGGTGTGGCTTCCTGGAATCATTCTTTTTGTCAAAGGTTAAGGTGCTCGGGGGTGGCTTTGTCCCTATGGTTGGGTGGCAATGGTGTAGCATTGTCTATGGTGAAACGAGAACATCAACATTATTCTAACAGAATTTCCCCTGACAATTCTTAAGGATATGCCTTAGTGCTTTCCTAAGCATATCGTCCTGCCCTTTTTTTCCCCTTTTTAATTGGAAGCCCTTTATATTAATGGGTTGCAATACACATGCCCCTTAGTCAGAGGCTAGCGAGATTTATGGGGTGCGCCTTCATAGGGGCTTCAGAAAAGCCCGTGGAGAATATGGTTCGTTGGATCTTACGAGCATATGAGTGTTCTTTGTAGGCAATAGAGAGTGAGCACGTGTCACCTCACATTTGGCTAGAGGGAATTTTTTGGAAGTGGAACATCAAACTCTTTTAAAAAACTTTACTCTATATGTGGGCCATTGGATCGCTAATGAACAATGCTCTTGCACACAAGGGCTATCGCAATATTTCATTAGCATGACCCCTAGTTTTTGGGTTAACAAACCAAAGCACATTTTGGGATTCAATACCAGAGCGGACATGTGTGGCATTTTGTTTGTTTAGGGATTTTTTGGGCCAAGTGTCCTTAATGGCTTCGAAAAACTTCGCTACACGTGCCCCTTAGTCACAGGCTAGTGAAATTTATTGGGTGTGCCTTCTTGGAGTCTTCAGAAAATCCCGTGGAGAATATGGTTCGTTGGATCTTATGAGCACATGAGTGTTCTTTGTAGTCAATAGAAAGTGAGCACGTGTCACCTCGCATTTGGCCAGTCAGATTTTTTCTTAAGTAGAACATCAAAGTCTTTCAAAATACTTTACTCTATATGTGGGTCATTGGATCGCCAATGAACAATGCTCTTGCACATAAGAGTTATCACAATATTTCATTAGCACGACCCCTAGCTTTTGGGTTAACAAACCAAGCTCCAACCTTGGTGGCTCAAGACCATTGATACCTTGAAGCACATTTTGGGGTTCAATATGGGAGTGGACATGTGTGGCATTTTGTTTGTCTAGGGATTTTTTGGGCCAAGTCTCGTTGGAGGCTTTGAAAAACTTTGCTAGGATCTTGTATCGTCAAATCCTTTGGAAATCCATGGTCCCCTTCACATTGTTCATAAATATCACTAGGGTTATAAACAAAGGATAACTTTACAAGCATGCTACTTGGACTTTAACCAATGCATCTGAATTATCATTTATGAATCCAAGACTTTAATTACTCCTTTGATGGTTCAATTGCATTAGGGGATGTGGATATTGATGCCCAAAATTTTGGGGGTTGTTGTATTTGGCTACAACATAGGGACTAGCTTGTTCTTAGGATATTTAAGATGCATAAAGATTATTGCTAACTTTATTATTACCGTGGTTCTCCTTGCATGGTTGTAATCTTGAGCCACATTGTTCTAGAGATGCTTTTATGTGATAAGTATGCAAAATAATTGGGTTGAAATCTTTATATTCTCTTTCTAATACAAGAGATTTGGCAATATGCATTTATGTCTCTTGGAATTGTTGCATTATTAATCTTTTACATGCATCTAAATATCAAATGAGGCCATGCAAAGGTGAGCTAATGGGATTTTACTATCCATGCCCATTTTTAGAGGTTGTACTATATTTTTATTAAGGTGATTTAGAGGATACCGTAGGTCACGTGGAACCCAATACATCGTTCTCATAAACGACCAATGTCAACCTCTTAAACCACATTGAGAATGTGGGTGCCTAATAAGCACAAAGTTATTCTTCATACTATTCACAACTGTTAAATTTGGCAGCATTGACAAACATTCTCCAATGAGAGGCCATATGGGCCACCCTGAGGCTAGCCAGGGAGATTTGGAGAATCAACTAGTCTTGTGAGGTATTGAGAAAAGCCAGGGGGAATGTACAACCTCTGTGAGTCAAACCAAAAGTCAGGACGAACGAGATGCTATATGACCTTGTGAGTCAAGCCAAGGCAAAGGTAGAAGCCTTGTAAGTCTAAGACAAAAGTCAAGATGTAAGTCCAATGCAAAAGCCAGGGAGAACGTACAACCTTTGTGAGCATAGACAATCTAGTGCAAAAGTCAAGGGGAATGTACAACCTCTGTGAGCATAGACTAGTGCAAAAGTCAGGGGGAACGTGCAACCTCTGTGAGCCTAGTCAAACCTTGTGAGCCATGAGCAAAAGTCAAGGCATCTAGCAAAAGTTAGGTTGAATGTAAAATTCCTATGAGCTAGAAACAAACGATGTTCCTAATATTGCAAATGATATAAGTGTATTGATCTAGTGCGTTGGCACGTGTAACATTATCCACCATGAAGAGAAATTCAAATTGCCATGTAAAGAGTCGAGTTGTAGAAGTCAAAGTTGCATGTCTAGGTCAAAGTCAAAGTTGTCAAGTTGTCGCATGTTGCATGTTGCATGCATGACATGCATTGCATGTATGTCTAGTTGCATGTTGCATGCATGACATGTGCATGCTAAGTTAGTACGCATGCATGCCAAGTCAAGGGCGAGTTGTAACTGAAGTCTCGAGTCTAGTTCTATTTTCGAACTAAAGTGTGAAGCTGAGTTATGTCAAACATGCTTTCATACCTCTAATTTGAACCCTCTCCTCTTCTCCTCTTCACTCCTTTATAAGCAGAGGTTGACCCCTCTCTTCTACACAGTTGTTATGCAGGGTAAGGGTGAAGCAATAGAGGCAGCAACATCGGTGCTATACAGACGCACATATCAGTCCATTAAAGGTAGCTTTATTCGTCCTAAACAGAGGCACATATCAGTCCTATAGAGGCTGCAATACCAGTGCTAAACAGAGGCACATATCAGTCCATTAAAGGCAGCTTTATCAGTGCTAAACAGAGGCACATATCAGTCATATAGAGGCTGCAATACCAGTGCTAAACAGAGGCGCATATCAGACCTATAGAGGCAGCATTACAGAGGTGCATATCAGACCTATAGAGGCAGCATTACAACTGCTAAATAGAGGCGCATATCAGTCCTATAAAGGCAGCTATTCCAGTGCTAATTAGAGGCACGGATCAGTCAAATAGAGGCAGCATCGACAACCCATATCCGAGCTGTTATATCAGTTCTTAAGAGGCAGCGTATCTCAGTCTTTGAAGGCAACTCGGATACTTCCTCAGTGCTGGCCTGTAACAGGAGTCTAGATATCAGCAAGGTCTCTTAGTTCACTGTCATATCAGAGTCAACTTGGCAAGCTCTTTAAGAGCAGAGTATTCATGGTGGATATTTGTAAGTGATCTTACATTATTAATGCAATAAAGGAATATCGTTTGCTGGGTTTTTTCTCCTTGTACAGGGTTTCTCCAGGGTATATGTGTTGTTGATGTGCACGCTTACGTATCTACATGATTATTGCTATTCAGTTATGATTCTATATTGTTGAAATGTATTAAGCTGGAATCAAAGTGTTGAAGAAAATAAAGAAATAACCTGCATAAGAAATCAAGCTCTATAATTTAACAACAACAATATTTGAACACTCTTTTTAGAATAATGTTCATTTTTTTTGATATTTGTAGATGAAATTGGAGGATTGAGTATTAGCTATTGTTCTTTTCAAACAAAATGATGCATCTCTTGAAGATATAAACACTTTTAGGTTCATAGTTCGTCTATGCATATTGGTGTTATTAGAACTTACGAATCCATTATTGACTATATCTTTATGTGTTTTGCAAAATTATGCAGAAGGGTCCAAGTGGCTCACCTTTTCTAATGCATGGAGATTACTTGTAGATGTGAACCCAAGAGATGACCGTTTAGGACCTTTGGCAGCTTTTGTGTCTTCCTCTGATTTTGGGGAATCTCTTAAATCAAAGTTCAAAATTAAATCACAATGCCAGGTTAGCTATGGTCCCAATGTTTTTTTCCATTTTAAAAGGTACATATATAAAGGTAATTTGTTCAGTATTTGTTTTTGAAACATAGTCTTATCATTAGTTTCTACTAGTAGTCAGAAAGAGCTTGCTACCCTATTAAAGAGGATAGTATTTATTATATGTTTTAAACAGGGGCCTTTATGCCAAAAGGAAGCTTGAGGGGAGGGCCTGGATCATACTATTTGGTACTTTTAATGCTTTTACTCAACAACTTCTCTCTTGTTTACCCCCCCATATGTGTCTTGAAATTTATGCTTCAGTCCTCTCAATTTTTTTTGTTACAATTCAAAATTTGATTTTTGTACGTTCCCTAAAGTGTTTAGACTGCAGCTAGGGTTGGTTGGTGGATCAAAAGTAGAGAAATTTCACGAAGTTAGTCTAGTTTGAAGTTTTTCAATAAGTCCCCACGTTATGGCTGAGTCATAGATCATACATCACAAAAGATTTGATTTCCATGTTTTCTTGGATTAGTTCTTTGATCATTATTTAGGGTCTTAAGCCTAAATTTATTTTGTTAGGTTCCATTTCATGTGGGTATGTGGGTCTTTCACTGAATTGCCAAATAATAGGGTTTGCATTTAGCATATTCCTTCAAAGGCTCAAGAGTTCACCAACACAACATGTGTCCCTGCGAGCCCCACTTTCCATGCGATCATTTGGGTCTCAGATGTTTCGTTGGATAAGATAGTGATCAAGATTCCTAAGTCTCATGAAAGCTTGTAGACTCTATGACCTGCAAGATTTATATCATGCAGGGTTTTGCGATGTTCAATGTTTCAACAAGGACATGGATATGCTAGCTTGTAGACTTTTTCAAAAGTATAGACACTTGCAAGCTCGCATAAATTAATTGTGTATGCATTTAGGTACTTTGGTTGAGGCCATTCTTCAAAACTCAAGGATAAAAACAAGCAAAAAAATGCAAAATCTCTCTAGATTGATATTGTTAGATTCTGGGGCTACTCCAAAAGTGTTTTCACCTTGCTAGGAGAGCGCTCGGTACTTAACACTTTCCATAATGGATCCTCTAATGTTATACTAAACTTTGGCTATGGTCCATTCTCTCATGAGAAGAGGGGCTGAAGGCCCAGAGGTTGTTTCACAGTTGCTATAAAAGAATAAGAAAATGATGCTAGAAAAGAAAGTGAACATAGCAAAGCAGGACCACCAAGAGCTGGTCCAACTTGAGCTCTACTCATTTAGTGCTTGCCCCGGTCCCAAAAAAGTAATGATAAAGCTTGAAACCCTACAAAAGGGGACCCGCAAATTTGCAAATATAAATGAAAACATGGACTAGAAAAAGGCAGAAAGGGGTTTGGAAAAAGGTGGCACACAAATACTGGGTATCTCAAGAGCAAACGCACCCTCCACAAAGGCGCTCATAGAGATGGATTAACACCATAAGCCATGAAGTAAGCCCTGAACCATATCAATTTCACACTTACTCTTGGTGGGTTTTTACTTTCCCTTGTCACTCTCGGGACCTAACCCTCTACTTGGGTTATTTTATTTCCTGTCTAGGTGGCACACTTAATAGGGTTGGACGAAGACCCTCCCATACTTAGACTTGGTAACTCACATGGGGTCCTGGGCTAGTGTGATGCTTGAAGGGGATATTGAGGTGAATTATCTTTCATGGCTTGTATCTTAAGTTGCAGCTTACTTTGTATGCTTAAAGGACTAATGTTTCTTGTGAACTTTGGATAACCATGTTTTATGCTTTGGCTTGTTTTGAATGGTTCTCGAGGGACGTCCTAGGCTTGTACCTAGGACGTTGTGCCTTTATTGCAAGACTTTGGCACGTGTGATGGAGAGCATTGTATCATCCAATGACTCACCACCCTCAGACAGTGGCTCTCACATTCTCAGGACCTTGGACGATAGATAAATGGGCTTGGTTTGAGCAGTTCTGGTCATTATGCCACACATATGGGCTGGAAGCCCTGTTGCCGTCCTTATACACACTTGCAAACGTGGACTAAGTCTCAATCCACTCAGTGTCCTCGGAGACACAATGTCTAAGTTCAAGCCCACTGTCACCTCGACTTGAACTTCTTCCGTCTAGGCTTACTCCTAGGGAAGCCAAAGGGGGTAGACCCTAGTTACTATGTGAGTTATTAGATGTGTTCTAGGAGTTAATTTTAATTTGTTAAAGGTTAGGGGGAATCTAGTCTATATGAGAGGCAAGCAATGCAAATGCAAACCTTCAATGACAAGCAACCCTTTTCCTAAGTCAACTAAGACTAGTGCCCAAGGTTGGGTAATGGGGTCAACTTAGTTAAAGGGAGATTAAAATTTACAAAAATATTACAATTAGATACAAAAGAAACTTTACAAGATTCTACAACTTGATGCAAAAGAATTACTTTACACAATTGAATTAGATACAAGTAAATGATACAACTATCTGTACAAAAGATAATAAAGAATGCTAAAGATACAACAACTATTAACAAGATGAAATAGGCAAGCACTAACTAACTTGAAACTAACTTGATTTGTGCAGGGAAAAGAAAGATCATTCAAGAGGAGATTACCACAACACAACAAGCCAACACACCCAAACAATGAAGTGCATCCACAAGATGCGCAATTTCAAGGGGTGGTTTCAATGGCATCAACACACCAACACAAGCCCAAACAAGAAGTGCCTCCAAAGGATGCACAACTTCAAGGGGAACTATTTAACCATCCACAAGGGCTCAATGAAAATGCATGTGAGATAACTTATGTGAGATGTTTGCATAAGTTAAAGAGCATTAAACCATCAAAAGATTAAAAGATTATACCAAGTTAAGGTGGATTAAGTTTTAGGATTGTTTAAGTTGATTAAGTTAAAGTGTGAATCCTAAAACTATGTGACTTCCCTAGAACTCTTCATGCTTGTACCAAAAGGACTGTTGGGTGCTCAAGAAGTGAGGCAAATAAGGCCACACCCTAGCTCCACAGGTCAATCCGGGAACAAAAGTACTCCACAAGGGAGACACCTAGTGCCGTGAGACTATCCCTGATCTAGAACCCCCTGCTTCTTCTTTAGGTTCCCTTTTTGATGGCAAAGTTGAAACAATTGAAGGTGATCTAATTAACTAGATAAGTTGAAGCCTTAAGAATTATTAAGGTAAATTGTCTCTTAAAAATTGTGTTGAGTTAAATTAAGTGCTTGCAAGTAAAGTATAGATTGCTTAAGCTTGAAAAAGATTTAAGTGATTTAAACTTGAAAGCAAAGTAAGTACTTGAAAATAAAGTTATGCTTGAAAAACACAAGTAAAGTTACTATGCCTCCACGGCTTAAGCAATAAAAATGAAATAGCTTCTAAGATCCTAAGATAAACTATACACAAGCATTAAACCACAACTAAGTTCCTAGCCTTACGATATAGGATGGTTGGCTTTGCCAAACTCTTTCCTAGGTGTAGGCAAACAATGAAAATAAAACGCGGAAAATTAAATTAGCTTGAGAAAAACAAGCCCTCGAGACTCCCTTGGGCTTGATTTCAAAGAGAATGAGAGAGAGAAAGAAGTGGGTATTTGTTACCCCAACTTGGGAGGAGTTTGCTTGAATTTAGATGTCCCAAAATGGGTTGTTCCTCCACGTTTTTGTCACGAATTTGTCAAAAACCAGCAAGTAAAACCAATGTTGTATATGTCATGTCGGGGAAAGTGTCGACGAGGGTCCGGAATGTAACTTCTCGGCGACATCGACGGAAAATGTCGCAAGACCTCAAAAAAATACAAAAACACTCATTTTTTTCAATTTTTTAAACTTGTAAAGCAACAACATCAAATAAACACTTTGCTACATAAATATGAAAATACAACCAATAAATAAGATGCATAAGATGTCAAGTGGTCACATATCGTTACTAAACTGAAAATTCTGAAACATGTTCCTGATAGGATGATAGTAGATACAAAATCACATCAAATGATCAAAATAAATGTATCTCATGAGATCTAAGTCACCTGACACGTCCATATTAGGCAAAGTGTCCGTATCCGCGGTGTCATTGAGATGACACGCTACGGTACGTACCGGACACGAATTTCACACGTGTCATAGGTGGAGGACACGTTTTAAGACCGTACCGGACACGTTTTAAGACCGTACCACGATTTTATGACACGTGTCTCGTGTGGGAGCCCGCGGGAGGTAATAAAGTGAGGTTTTTTTGTTTGTTTTGGGTTACATTTGTGATTTCATTGTTGGCTGTGTCTTCACGGGTGGAACCCTCTTGGCAACGAGCAATCAACGAACAAGACAAACGAGCACTAGCAGGCTGGAGTTATAACAGTTGTAACTTGTAACTTGTAAGTTGCTACCTATTACCAATTTACCCATCGTTTGCTGCGTGTTTGCTGCGTATAGCTACAGGCTTGGATATATTCTGTATACAATGCATTGTTTTGTGTTTTTTCTATTCCCTTAGGGTACTGCTACTATTATTTGCCTTTTTCTTATAGTTCCTTAATCTTTGCCGCAAAGGCACTCTCAGATGCTCCATTGCAAGTTCCAAATTATTTTTTTCATCAATCCTTTTACAATAACTGACTATCAATTTCTCAAATGTGATGTTTATGTCAGTTGTTTAATTGACTGTGCTGCCTTATATATGGTGTTATTGTTGATAAGGCTTTAATGTTCATTTGGTACACATGTTTTGACAAACAGTTTGCAGCAATTCATAAAACATTGGCAATTTGGCACCTAATGAAGATTTTTATTGCATTGAATATAAAGGAAACAGCAATACATTTCATTGCAAAAAGATAACAAACATACCCCAACTGTAACCACAAAATTATCTCAGCAATACTAACTGATTTCTTAGAATTTTCTAACCTGTAGGTTACTAGGTACCCTTTCTTGATCATCCTCTAATGCTCAGCCATAGTCCTAATCTGTAACAGCAAAACTATACTCAGCCATACAGTCCTGATATGAAGGTTATGTCTGGCCTGTAAATGAGGTGTTGGAGCAGCCTTCAATATATAGTAGCGACCTCCCTTTTATATCATTGAACAACAATACTAGCACGATTTCTGAGAGGGCGAATGAGGAGGACAGCAGCTAGATTATCCAACAATGATCCTCTGTTTTGGTTATCCAGTCTGTG
>SNQJ01S0046212.1:24190-47025 GCA_010110895.2 Picea sitchensis | reverse complement strand
GTTTTGAACTCACATTTTGTTTAGTGTGCAGATTTGTCTCACAAGGGTTGGTTTGGGAGAGACTTTAGAGCAGTTTCCAGCCATAGCTTGCACAAACTCTTTGCCTTTTCATTTGGATCTGATATATTGCTGTCATTTCATTTCATTTTCTGTAGCTAACATTCTCTTAGATAGGTCAAAATATCAACTTTTTATTTCTGATTTTTATGTGACAAAATTCCTGTGTAAAAACAGAAATTTTTTGACATTTTGGGTGTGTTTTGCAGCATTTCCAGCAAGCTTTTGCTTGCTGTTTTTTGCAGATTCTTACCAGAAAGAGGGGGAAACGTTGCTCAAATCATTCAAGAAGACTTCCCCAAGAACCCCTTTCGATTGGGTAACTATCTCCCAACTCTTTTCTTTGTGAATTCAAGTTTTCTCTCATTTTTTCATTCATTTTTTGGATCCATAATCATAAGCTAACATAGATTAGTTTGTCTTGTTTTTTTTAGTTATTCATATTCTTTATTCATTTAGTTGTTGGCCCCTCTTGTCCAATAGACAAGTTTGTGTGGTCTTTCATTTCAATAATTTGTTATTAGCTTAGATAACCCTCCTTGGCCAACAATGGTAGGCTTGCCTCCACCTTGGCCATTGTAAGTGGTTCCATTCTTTTATTAAGTTATTCACATCTAATAAGCTAATGTGCCTGCACCTTGGGAGAGTAATCCCCAAAATCGCAAGGCCTAAGGGAAACTAATCCTCTTTTGATGATTCTATGCTCATAATGTTAAAATAATCTAAATAGTCATCACACCTAAAGTTTCCTTTATCCAAGTTTTATTTCATATGCTAATGTTTATATTGCTTAATAGTTGAATGGTTTTAAGTTATAAATCTATTAGTTTCATAAATCATTTAGCTTGATTACACTTCTAGCATATGGGTTAAGATCTTTTCCATTGTCTTGTTTAATCTCTATTTTTCAAGCACATCTTTCACTAAATGGTTAACACACATATGGATGAGTAATCTTAGATTTTGAAGTTTCTTCTTACTTTCATAAGGCAAGTTGTTCTTGCCCCCATTTTATTTTGCAAGTTGGATAACTAAATGATGATGTGATGTCATGGGGAATCTATTTGCTTAGTGTTCTTTTATTTCATGTCATGGTTTAAGTTTTAAGCAAGTACATTCATAAGCTTTACACTTTCAAGCATATCTTTCATCACATTTAACTTGCAAATCTACATGTGGAATGGTTAATAAGTAAATGGTATATCTCTTGTAGCTTTTCCACTTATGTTTTGATGTGTTAATGTTTTTTAATTCCAATCTTGCAAACACATTTTAATCAACTTTTTCATTTCGGCCATGCGCTAAAAAGTGAATTTTTAAAGGTCTAAAACACTTCTAAAAGTAACCCAACACACTTGAAGACCCACCCGCGGGTCATAATAACACTTAGACAACTTTTAGGGGCCTCATTCATCCATCTCCACCATCTAAAACGGGTTTGAGGGACACCCAAGCGGAAGTGGAGGGGGACTGTCCCGTGATTCTCAAGGGGATCCTTCCTGGGAGAACTCTTACTGTCAGGGCTGACCTGGGAAGCTAGGGTGGGCCTCGTTTGCCTTACTATCTTGAGCACCCGGCAGTCATTTGGCCAAGGGAGGAGGGATTTGAAGCACAAACATAGTTTAGGGGGAAGGGAAAATAAAATTAATCTAACTTTTAAACAACTCCTTAAACATCTAGTTGCATAGCTCATTCATGTGTGTTTGGGGGACTTAGATGTATGTATAGGAAAACACATTGAATGTAATTACATGCTTATATCTTTCTTGAAACTTTATGGTGAATCTCTTTGATGTCTTATTGAGCAGTTAAGTTAAACATTGAATATCTTATTTTGCCTGTTGTGGTGTGAATCAAAAAGGTGTTGAGTATCCCACTTGGGGAAGCATCACCTTCTTTGGTTCTTAAGTGCTTTTTGTGGTTGCCAGTGAAAGCGGTCTAATAGAGTAAGTGCTATTGGGGCATGCTTGGCTCATGTGTGTTTTCACTTACATTTCTTGTATCTTTGTATCTTTTGTATATGGTGTAAACTTGTAACACTTGTAATCCTTTGTAAGTAAGTATAATCTTTGGTTTGGGGTAGTTTAACTTGTTCATACTTGTAAACATTTTTGTAATAAACCACCCTCAAACTTAGTTGACCCCATTGCCCAACCTTAGGCACTAGTCTTAGTTGACTTAGGGGAAGGGTTGATTGACATTTAGATTAGACTTGCACTTTGCATTTGCTGCCTTAGCATCTTAGGCTGATTTTCCCCTTTAGCCTTTAACGAATTAAAACTAACTCCTAGAACCTTAACACTAAAATCAATCTAGTAACTAGGGACTGACTTCACTTGGCTCCCCTAGGAGTAAGCCCTAGAAGGAAGAGGTTCAGTCAAGGTGACAGTGGACTAAGAACCTAGGCATTGTGCCTCAAGGACACTGATGTGGGGACTTGAGCTCACGTTTAAGCAAGTGTCAATATTAGGGCGACCATGAGCCCATCAGGATAGTTCTTTGGGATGGCGAGAGGCAGAGACTGATGTTATGATGAGTACTTGCAGGAAGGAGAAGAAAGGACATCCTACCAGACACTTTAGCGAGGCGGCCTAGGAGTCTCTGAGATGGGATGTGCTGATGAATGAGACGTCACTGAGAGCCCATTTGAATTGCTCACAGGTGTGTGGCCCGGTGTCTTTGGGATCATTTATGCTTGCGATGTGTGACTTGCGAGAACCCTAGAGGGCCAGCGTTACTTCACGGATCTTTGAGCTTACTTAAAAGGGCCAGCGTCTCCCTCAGGAGGGCCAACGTCTCCTTTTAGCTCATATTATGACATTTCCTAGCATTTGTGCAAAGCAGTCTAAATTTTAAAAGATTAGGCCTTGTAATTTGTTTTAATGACCTATTTTAAAATTAAAGGTCATTTGGATGATATAAATAGAGGGCGTTGCCTCTCATTTTAAGATAGCAGAACTCACTCTCTTGTGAAGTGTTTTTGGATCTTTTGTCTTGGTATATTGGCTCTTAGGTGAAACAACTTGTGGAGGTTGGTGGCATGTTATGGTGCTTTCTCATTTGGAAGGTTTACAACTAGAGTTTTTGATAAACTCTTCATGATTTGTAAGTGTATTTTTTCATATGACTTGTGAATGAATGGTTGCAGGTTAAATCTCTTGCATTTATTATTTCATTGTTATTATATTGCTTAATCTTAGGGAAACCCTAGGTAGCAAGCACACAAGTAGGTCCTTGCTATATGTCCCCATGATTGAGAAACTTATTTTAGCCATTGATTAAGGAGATATAGCCTATGCATTGCTACACTAGTCATCATTTTTCTAAGTTAGCTTTCGAGACATACAATTTCATGAAGAAGGCGTCCTAGGCCTAGTTGATTCTACACCTAGGGTTTTGACTTTTAGGGTTTGAAGGGCCTTGCTCTTGCAACACTTTTCACCCATAGATTTGTGTTTTTAAAGCTAGTGGTTTTGCCGAGGATATTTGAGGAAAGAGGGAGGAGCATGAGGCCTTAAGCAACACCGGAATGAGCCTCCCTCCCCTTAGGGTTTTGATTCTAGGGCCACGCCATTGCAGCACCATTAAACCCCACCCTCTTGTCCTTAGGTTTTGATCCTCAGGATCTTGCCTTGTTTGACTCCCTTAATACCTAAGGGCCACCTGATACATTTCCAACGTTGAGCTTGTTTTGCCAAAACAACTTTTCAAAACTCTTAAATTTGAAACCCTAACTAACCCTAACGTCTATTAACCTAGAAAATGATGATGGCGTCATGCCTTGTTTGAACTCTTGGTTGATAGAAAACGTTGTGGCTTAGTCATCTAATGATGAACATTTGATGCTATTATTGGTTCATTGGCCAAATAACAAAGCGTTGACCTCTTGTCCACATACTAACCCTAAAAAGAAAGGCGGCGATCACCTCTATTTAAGCTGGTAGCGGCAAGTCTGATATATATGAGCATTTAATGATATTTATGCATTGTGTTAATTCAAAGTTAATCATTTCTATTGGATGTATATCATTATATTTGTTAGTAATATTATTATAGAAGCCATTGTCATTATTACAAACATTGACTTGATCAAATTGCAAACATTGACTTCGTCAATATTTACTGTTGTCTATGCTCATATACATTGAATGTTGATAGTCATTGATCTATGAAGTACTAACCACTACTGCATGTATTAGTTTTATTGTTGCCTTGTCTCGCAAACAGGTGCCTCTTATGGGGTGTATCTTCATTTTGACTATCTTCTTGGCGATAATCTGTGAAAGGGAAAATTTGCCTTGATCCTTTAACTCTTTGCCTTTCAAAACCCCAGATTGCCAGGGACACCTCCCTTGGGTTTAGCCACCCTAAATAGAAAGAGCCCCCCATCGAGGTGACAGTGGGTGGGGAAGCTCCTGTTACGCCAGTTTGACCCTCAACCTTCAGCTACTTGACCTAGACAACAAACTGAGCGATAACAGACACCATTGCTACCTTCTTCATGAATATTTCAGAGATCAGAGATCAGCCAGGTGCCATTGGAGAAACAATAACAGAGAGAGAACTTGTCATGATTACTCTCAATGCTCTTCCAAGACATTGGGAACCATTCCTTCAAAGTATCAGTGGAAGAGAAGATTTACCTGAATTTGATCGTCTATGGATAGACTGCACTCAAGAGGAAACCAAACCTATAGCCAGAGGAGTGCAAGACTCCCATCATAATGACAATCAAGCCCTTACTTCTCATGCAAAGAGAGGCAGAAGAAATAGAAGAAGTTTCAACAAAGCATTCAAAGACAAGAAAACTTAAGCAACTCCAAGTCATGAACAAAGAAAAGACATATCAAGGATTCAATGTTTCAGATGTGACAAGTATGGACGCATTGCGAGAAATTGTCCTACTAGGAAGAAAGGAAGACAACATGCATCCACTGTCGATGTTGATCTAGAACCACATCAGAGAGATGAAGACATAAAAGATGAAGCATTCTTCTTCATATCGGCACTCTCAGGTACGGTTCCTATTGATAGTGATATTTGGTTGATTGACAGTGGTGCTTCCAGACACATGACTGGATATAGAGATCATCTCACTGATCTTGTAGAGAGAGAGTCTCGTCTACATGTTGCACTTGGTGATAATGCTAGATATATTGTGAAGGGAGTTGAATCTTCTACTTTCCAACTAGATTCTGACATACCTCTTCAATTAAGTGAGGTACTATATGTACCTGGGATGAAAAGGAACCTTGTCTTTCTTTCTGCCTTAGAGGATAAAGGCTACAAGGTTACCTTCTTGGAAGGAAAAGTTCTTGCATGGCACAAGAACTCACACGTGGATTTTGCCCGGGTGATTGGTGTTCGAGAAAACAGTTTGTACAGATTGACTATCTGACCAGTCCAGGCCTTGTTACATGATACTATTAGCTTGAGCGAGCTATAGCATAGGAGACTTGCTCATTTACATTATAGAACCCTTCCCACTCTGAGGAAGATGGTGACAGGCCTTCCAAGAGATACATATTGAGCATGATGGCGTTTGCAAAGGTTGTGCTCTTGGCAAGAATGTCAAGGGGTCCTTTTCGAGCAGTGACAGTAGATCCAAGAGGATCTTGAACTTGATACATACAGATGTTTGTGGACCCATGACTATTGCTTCCTTGAACGGATATTTGTACTATGTGCTCTTTGTTATCGCTCAATTTGTATTTGTTCCAAGGGAAAAGGTTAAGGGAAGGCAAATTGGTGTAACGGGAGGTTATCTTATCACTGTCACCTCAACAGGATACCTCTTTCTATTTAGGGTTGATGGCCCTGTAGATTTTTAATGACAAAATCAGAAATATTTCATTCACACATTTCGTCAAACACTTAACAACCTAGAGATAACTGTCTTCATAAATTTCAGAAATGCATATCCACATTCAGAAATTTCCATAAGCAAAAATACACATTGCTAAGCAAAATACGCATCGGAAATACACAGTGGACAGCAACCCATAACTCACAGAAATTTAGGCAAATGCCAGGGAAAACCCCAATGTGGGGAAACCCAACGAGAGAGAAATATTATTATTTTGCTTCAAGAAAGTTCAGAACAGCATCAATAACACTTTTCAGCCAAGAGAAATACCTCTTACAGCACAAAAACTATCCCCCACAATCTGTCTTGAAAACCGTGCCACAGTCTGTACAGCTGTACGGATTTGCTGAAAGTTGGCACCTCGAAATTTGTGCCACAACAGGCAACTGTACCTTGCCTTCTGTACGACCGTCCTCCTTCAGAAAATTCTTCAAGGGCTGCCTCGAAAACCATGCCCAAGCTTGCCTCGGTTTTTGTGCCTCAAGAATGTTGTTGTACAGCCTGTACGGATCCGTACAGTACGGCCTGTCCCAGCAAATATCACTGTAGCAAATCAAAACAAAAAATGCCTCCTTAGGATTTGCGCCCTAGCTCTCTTGGGAATCGTGCCCTTCTTGATACTCACTTTCCTCTCTCAAGTAATCTCTCAACTCAACTCCTTTCGTCTTCTCCAGTGTGGTCTTCTCACATCCCTAAGCATGTATATGTACTCTTCTCTTTTCCCAAGAAACCCTAACTTACATAACCAACTCAATCTAATGGCTATCATAAGTCTAATCTAAGGGCTCATATTTAATGCTCCTCATTAATTACAAAATAAGTAATAAATGCTCATTAAATACTTTTTGGGTCCCACAACTTAAAATCACTTTAAGTAATAAAGTACATTCACTTTATAAAAGCACTTTATTTAAAAAGTCACTTTACAAATAAAACATGTCTAGGAAATATGACTTTATGTCCTCCCCATGACAAAACACAAAAACATGAATGATCACATCCCTTGTTACATTTCAACAGGCCCAGGGGAGACGTCCCCGGTGACCTGGGGGTTTGAGAAGGCAAAGGTTAAAGTGTCTATAAAAATATCCCCTCTCCCAAGTCACACTGATCAGAAAGTCCCAGGGTTTTAACCAATGAAGTAATGAAGTATTAAGATGCACCTGCTCAGAACAAAGCAACAAGAAAATATATCTTTTGCAAGCACAACGTGCTGTTAGTACTTCATAAAACCATGGACTTTATCAATAAAAGCAATAGTTAATATATGATGAAGCAAACAGAATTGTATAACAGCAATGTTTATGAGATGATTGCTTCACAATAAATGCCTTGAAAGAGCTTCAAAATGACCCAAAATAATCACTTATTAATACCAAAGTACTAGCATTTGTCAGAAGCAAATTAGGCAGTGTATAAATCAACTTTACAATTGCTTTCAGGTGCTTTTAATGCTGCAATAGATGGTTGTAGCTTACTTTTGTAACAGCAGCAAGTAGGTTAGTAGATTAGTCTATTCTAGGGTTAGAAATAGTTAGTTGAGAGCTTAAGGTAAAAGTTTTGAGGGTGGCTTTCATCAATCACTCAATTGTAAGGCTTAGATTAGTGCTTTTAGGGTAAATGGAGTCTCTTTTAGAAGCGGCAATCTTGAAGGTACAAAATAATAATAAGAAAGCCAGAGACAAGAAGGTTAATGATTGAAGTGTTGGTAGCCCAAGACTTCAATCACTAAACCTTAGGGGGGAAATGGCCTCTAGGAAGTAGGTAACCCTAGGCCCTAGCGGTTTTCCTCCTTCTTAGCTTACAGACGAAGTAGATGACGGCTAGATGAAGCAAAAGAAGCTAGGGTGTTGCAATGCCAAGGCCCTTTGCACAAAGCTTCAAGAAAATCGGTTTTCCAGCATAATCTAGTAGGTGAAAGTTATTAAGGCAAGAACAATAACATGTGCTTTAGCCTCCTAGCGTTTTAAGCTAGCAATTTCATAATCTTAGAATAAATGCAAGATAAATACAACCATAACCATTCAATGAAGAAGAATTGCAAAAAAATTGCTTACATTCACCAAGAATCATCTAGCAATAGGCCTAGTTGAAGACTTCCACCAAGAAAAATGCTAAATTACACCAAAAATAGCCTCCTTCAAGAAGTGTGCACTAAATTTCAGCCAAGAAACCCTAATCAGGGCACAAATTTCAGACCTCCCTTAAGTGTGAGTGAAAGATGATGAAATAATACAAGGGAAAATCCCTTATTTATACAGTTACAATGACCAGAATTAGGTCAAAAAGGCCAACATGGCCAGTTTACATGTAATATCCAGTTTTTACATAAAAAAGACAATTTACACCCTAAATCAAGCAGAATAGGTGACGTCATGCCCCTTTAGGATGACATTAGGCCTCTCTAGTGAAACATTGGCCTTCAGGAGCAAAACATTAGGCCTCCCAACGCCTCTAGATCAAGCCACACATGCCCCTTGGCACATAACTGCCTCCAAGGTGTCCATCAAACGTTGGTGACATCAAGGGTCACAGAGGTGACGTCATGGGCCTTTCACAGCCAACATCATAGTAGGAGGGCAAGACCCCCCTGGATCCAGGCCTGCCAGGTTGTCTCTGGTGGAACGTCCTCCTCTCTCTCTGTTGCAAGCCTCTGACCTGTCTCTGCCCCTGGCCGGGGTCTCAACATCTATCTGGTGGGCTTTTAGCCCTATGGAGGTCTGAACTAATCATCTCCCCATGTGTACCTATCCATCGGGTGTGGCCCTGCAACAACAAAAAGTACACCCTCCATGGGCTCATAAGTCACAAAGATCATAGCAATGTCAATCACATCTAATAATCAAGTTATCTAAACATGTGCATAAAACCCCCCTTTCCTAGACAAGTGCTCAAAGATGTTATGCTATTCTA
Organism: Picea sitchensis; assembly: GCA_010110895.2. NCBI lineage: Eukaryota > Viridiplantae > Streptophyta > Pinopsida > Pinales > Pinaceae > Picea > Picea sitchensis. The sequence continues at coordinate 38,189 of SNQJ01S0046212.1, read as the reverse complement.
CAAGCCAGGTTTGGAGAGGACGCCAGGAGGTCCTATTGGGCTAATTCTCATTGGACGTGGGATGTTTTTAGGTGAAGACAAATCCAGGCCATGTGAGTGGATGAGGTGGTGAGAGATGTTTGAGCAATGGGTGCAGTGATGACAGGGGAATGTATGGCTTACCTGTGGGTGCCTCTGAAGAAGGTGAGTTGCACCTTGTCATGGATGCAAATGTTTCCAAGCCCATTCAATGCATTTTATCTTTTTATCTTATTGTTTTTTCTTTCAAGAGACTAGTTAGGGGACACTACCCTGGCGTGGTGACCAGTGGTGACAATGTTACCCACAAGCATTTCACGGAGATGAGAAGGTTGGCTCGTGATGAGACCCCCTTTCTCTTAGCTATGCCACCAAGAGCCACTACCCTGGTGTGGTGACCAGCTGAATGGTAGTGTCATACCGCTATATGCCCATGGAACTAATACGTTGGCTCGTGATGAGACCCCCTATCCTACAACTAGGTCTTGTTTTTATTATTTTATGGGTCCCTCTATTTCTTGCTGAGAAGCCTTTTATTGCTTTCTCGAGGATCCCTAGGCAAAGCATCTAAAGGTTTTCTTCCTTTGGCTTTTATCTTTTGCCAACTACTTTTACCCTCTGGGCTTGGCAAACTCAATGCCCGAACCAATGTATGGGATGGATGAGAGGGAAAAAGATGAAAAGTGATAAGTATGGTGGGAATGGACGATGACCTTTCACGAACCCACCCAGTGGCAACTTAAACCCTATGGGAACCAACTTGCTAGGGCATCCTGTCATTCCCCCCAAGTGTGGAAAAGTGGAAAGGCATAAGGTCCAAGCACACGTCATAAGTAAAAAGAATTAAATGCACATATTCAAATGTTTTGAGTATCAGAGTGACACATACCATGATATCCAAACTCATTACCTCATGGAGCAAGACCCACTATTGTTGAAGGACCAAGCCGATGGGATGGATGTTGTTGTTGTTGACAAGGTGGAGGCACTGAAGAAGAAAGATGGGCCCTCCAGGGCCAGGCTCAAGTCAATATGGCTCTCGGTACTCCATGTCTAGGACCTATGGGCCTCGAGACATAATCTCCTTAGTTATCCCTAGGCTAGGGGATAACACTCTTCATCGATGATCACTCTCGGAAGACGTGGATTTACTTCTTGAAGACCAAGGATGGAGTCCTTGCAAGATTTCAAGATTTTAAAGCTCAGGTTGAGAACCTGACCGGTAAGAGGAGAGTACACCTCTAGGGATTTCAGTGATTTCTGTATTGAGGCAGGGATCAAGAGGGAGTACACTATTCCTTATAACCCTCAACAGAATGGGGTTGCAGAGAGGAAGAACAGAACTATTGTTGAGGCAACCAAAGCAATGATACATGACCAGAATCTACCTATGATTCTGTGGGCAGAGGCATCCATGACAGCAGTGTACGTTCAAAACAAGAGTCCTCATAAGATTCTGAAGAATATGACTCTCGAAGAAGCCTTCACCGGGGTGAAGCCTGAGGTTGGACACTTCAGGATATTTGGGTGTCCAGTATACTTTCATGTACCCAAGGAGAAGAGGACCAAGCTAGACCCTTCAGGCAGAAAGGGTACATTTGTGGGGTACAGTGAATCTTCGAAGGCATACCGGATATACATCCCTGGTCAGAGACAAATCGAGGTTACCAGAGATGTCACCTTTAAGGAAGAGATAGCCTTCCAAAGATCTAGAGAATCTCAGATGGAGATTGATAGTGAGAAGAAGGAAGAGACAGTACCTTCTCCCCCTCCAGCAGTTCAGAGGGAGACAGTTACAGATCCAGTTGATCCAGTTGATGTTCCCAGAGACATTGCAGTAGGCCAGATGAGGCCTTCATGGGCTCGACAAACTCTGCAGGAAGCAGAGGGACATGCAGCTCCTCATGGTACATTTCGAGAGAGCAAGAGACCACAGAGATTTTCGAGTTATGTTTCATCCATGAGCCACATCATTGATACTGAGCCTTCTTGTCATGGAGAAGCAGCAGGTCAACAGGTTTGGCAAGATGCCATGACCAAAGAGTATCAGTCCATCATTAAGAATGATGTGTGGGATATTGTTCCGAGACCGGAAGGGAAGTCTGTAGTGACTTCCAAGTAGATCTATAAGATCAAACATGCAGTTGATGGAAGTGTCGAGAAGTACAAAGCGAGATTTGTGGCTAGAGGATTCTCTCAGGTGGAGGGAATAGATTATGAGGAGACATTCGCTCATGTTGCCCGATACACTTCCATCCGTACGATTATTTCCCTTACAGCATCCATGGGTTGTAGACTACATCAGATGGATGTGAAGACAGCCTTTCTCAATGGTGAGATTGAGGAAAAAGTTTACATCGAGCAGCCAAATGGATTCGTGATATATGAGAAGGATTCTCGTGTGTGCAGGTTGTAGAAAGCCCTGTATGGACTAAAGCAAGCACCTCATGCGTGGTATGAGAATATTGATGGATACTTGATGAGTTTGAGCTTCAGCAAGAGTGTTGTTGATCTCAACCTATACTACAACATTGTTGGTGACGAGTGCCTGATTTTGGTCCTGTATGTTGATCACTTATTCCTCACCGGTTCAGAAAGCCTTATTGTTGAATGCAAGCGTGCATTAGCTTCTGAATTCGAGATGAAGGACCTTGGTATGATGCAATACTTCTTGGGACTAGATGTGTGGCAGAGGACTGATGAGATTTTCCTAAGTCGAGGAAAATATACAGTGGAGATATTGAAGAAATTTGGGATGATAGACTACAGATCCATGCCTACACCGATGGTGATGAATTTGAATAAAATGAACGAAGCTTCTTCTGATTCAGGCGAGATTGATCCACATCTTTACAGAGAGTTGATTGGATCATTGATGTATCTGGTTAACACCAGACCTGATATATGTTATGCAGTGAGTGTACTCAGCCAGTTTATGAGTCAGTCGAGACAGACACACTGGATAGCGGCGAAGCATGTGTTGAGATATTTACGAGGCACAATTGGTTATGGCCTAATATATGCCTCCGGTGTAGACATGAGGTTGCAGGGATATGTCGATGCAGACTGGACAGGGAGTGCAGTGGACCGGAAGAGCACCTCTGGTTGTTGTTTTATTTTGGAATCTGCCATGGTTTCCTGGTGCAGCAGGAAACAGACTTTTGTGGCTTTGAGTACCGTAGAAGCAGAGTTCATTGCATTATGTGTGGCAATCCGCGAAGCAGTGTGGATTTGCAAGCTCCTTGCAGACTTATTTGGACATGAGATGGATTCCACCGTTATCCATTGCGATAACACGATAAATCGAAACACATTGAGATCAAATACCATTACATCAGATATATGGTGCAGAGGAAAGCAGTAGATGTGCGATACCTTTCTACACACGAACAAGTTGCAGATGTCTTTACCAAACCGCTTGCCAAGACGAAGTTCGAGTACTTTCGTGAGAGACTTGGCTTGGTGGAGAATGCCTCCCTAGCTGAGAGGGAGTGTTGATGATTGCAGCTTCATGAGACATTCTCTGGGTCGTTCTCCTCTAAATTGAGTTGAGACGATCTGTGAGAGAGCCCACGTGATGGGTGTGTCATACTCCTCTGGACTGAGTTGAGATGACGTGTGTGGTCTCTTGTCGTGCTCCTCTGGACTGACTTGAGACAACTTGAGATGGTCTCCTGTCAGACTCCTCTGGACTTAGTTGAGTCGACTTGAGATGGCTCTCCAAATGGTACTCCTATGGACTTAGTTGAGTTGATCTATTGAGAATAACGTCCATGTGGCTGAGCACAAGTGGACATGTCCCTAGTGGTTGAGCACTAGAGGATGTGAGATATCCTTGCTATATTGTCTAAGAGTAAGATTATTGTGTAACCCTAATTTGTATTATAAAGGGTACAAGTCGGCCCCACCATGTAAAGATAAGTAATATTGTGTAAAGATTAATTATATTATTCAGTTGTACAGGTCGGCCCTATTGTGCCAATAAACACATCCATTTGATGTGCTAGGTCATGTATAAATAAGAGTTGATCCCCATTGTGGATAGCTCACTCTTCATTGCATCATTAACTCAACGCTTACTTGTAGGGATGAAGTGCGCACTTCTCTTAGGGGCAAGTTTTCTTGGTCATAGAGCACCCTCTTGTGTGCTCTAGGGTTTGTGGTGTGTGGGGGAATCTTCTCTTGACTCTATAGCAAAGGATTGTTGGGTTTTTCCCTTGATTGAGAAGGATTTTCCCAGGATAACTTCTTGTGTTCTTGTGCATGGTTATTCTTCTTGTGATCTTGGTTACTGCAGCTATTGTATATTGTATTGTTGCATTGTTTCAAGTTCATGCCAAATTGAAAAGAAACTACATGTGCTTGAGCTAAGCATTAAAATTCAACACCTTTGTCTCCAACTTACTATGATTTTGACCCGCAGCTGATTTTTATTCCTGATGGCTTTGTTACTTGGGGCCGAATTAATTTATTTGGTTGCTTTACTTCAACACTCCTTGTTGACATCCATTGCTCCATTTGTTGACCCAAACATTCCATTCGGATGGTGAATTTACTTGGATGATAGGCTGAATTGTTGAGTTTGGTCCCAATGTTCATCTTTGACAAAACAGTTGCTTTCTTAGATTTGCGGTTGGGAAGAATGGTGACTAGTTTAGGTGTTAGCGAATCTTTTAGAAGTGGCAGTTACTCTTATATGTGGTAGCTTTTTATTATGGCAGCTCATTCACCAAGCCCTTTTCATGTTATTCGATGCGTTCTAATAAGTAAAGGGGACAGTCCCTATGAAATGCTTTAACGATGACATCATTTTCCACTTGCGTTTTTACCATAGTTTGATAATATGCTCAAGCTAGTGTATTATGATAAAAAAAAGTCCCTTTTTATTAAATATTCTCACTTTGCCTTTTTGGTTCACCTGAACAAAATAATAAAAAGGGAATGGCCCTTTCTATGATATGATGTTTTAATACTCCTTTCAAACTTTGTCCCTTTTCTTACCATAATATAATGGTGCCTTCACCATGGTTAGAGTGTAAAGGGGGTGACCCCCTCATTAACTTAACTTTGTCATGTTTTGCTAGATCCACGTAAACTTTTCAGATTGGAAGATTTTGCCACGTCGGTTTTGTTTGGAGCATGATTTATTTTCTCTTTGCCACTAAATTTATCCTTGCATGTTGTGGAATGACCCTCTTATGCCATGTCTATCCCATAACTATGCATGCGTGACCCCTCGGCCACTGATTTTTGCTTATAACCCGACCTTTTTCAAAATTTTCGACATGGCATGTCAAGTACACATCATGATGGTCAAATTGAGCCCCTGTTCCGTTTTCGGCCCTGGGACCCCGTGCATTGGGATTCGTGATCTGCCTCAGGAAACATGAGATGTTGTGAATTGTGAGATTGCCATGTTGAGAACTGTAAATGAATAATGCACCATGGCCAAGAAGATGCGTACAGACTCTAGACACATGACCATGTGGGAAAAAACATAGATGTGCAAGACCATGGACCGAACTAGCCCTACATAGTGCGATCACCCCTACAAAGAACCCGGCACCCGTAAACCATGTGTCCCAGTAGATCCACCTCAAGACTTCCAATCCTATCCAGGGCGCAAGGAAATGAGAGTGGGGACTAGAAGGACTAGACATGGCCAACCACAAAGGCCTAAGAGTCCATAATACAACATTGTCCACATGGCCTACAAGGCTTTAACTTGCATCTTCCCGGGCTTACAACGGTGTAGCCAAGTGAAAAATCATAGGGTACCTCCCCAGGAGGTAACAGATCCTATTTTCTCCTCGTTTTCCCGTAAATATTTATTAAATATAAAAAACGGTTGAAACCAAGTAACTACTGGAGAAAAGTACAAAAAGAGAGGAGAGATCAATGAAAAGGGGGACATTCTGAGAGGTAAGCTATAGCTTTAAGAATTTTTCTGCAATTGATTATCATTTTATTCATACTTAGTTTTCTGAGGGCTAATTAGCTTTGTTGACAGCAGGGATTTCTTTAAAAGTGGCAAAGAAAGGCAAAGTGAGACTGATTTTGATCCTCTTCCTTAAGGTTGTTTATTTTCTGCATTGGTTGTTCTCTTTTGAAGTTCTGATTCTATTCAGTGCTAATCAGTGTTATCTTATGCAAATTATAACTGAGGGTATCACACTACTTGAGGTGGTCCAAGTCAGATTATAGAATCTCTTTTTTTTCTCATGCACTTGGTTGTTTTTGTATGATTCTGTTTACATCCAAAGCTTCCAAAGAATTCTTTGGTCCAAGTTCTCACAGGGACTTGAAGAAGCTATCTTGTCATAACTAATATATGGTTAATCAATAAATATCATTGCATTGCTTTCATGGCTGAGTTCCTTCACTGATTAAATGAATTATTTTAGTTTCTTTTACATTTATTTCTGTTCTGTTTATCATCTATTATCATTGCAAGTTTACTTTACTTTTCCGTTTATTCTTTAAGCGATTTGCACATATCTTGTTTATTTTAATTCTGTAGAGTGTTTTATTGTTATTCACATTCTTTCATTTCATTCCGTACTTATGCTTTAATGAATTTTATTTGTAGAAGACTAAAAATTGCAAAACATAAAAAAACCATTTTAAGTAAAGGTTTAAATGCCAAAACTTCATGAACATAGAGTTCTTAACATTTCCTTAAGGATTAAAATTTAGGGTATCATTCCCACCTACCTCGCTTAGCTTTACGAGGTTCAAAGTGTTTTGGACGAAACATTACAGTTTCGCTCTCAACACCATTGACCTATATCTGTCATCTATGGACATCAATAATATTCCACTTTCAATTTCACTTTCCGACAAGCTGAAGAACCAAATCCATTTTTACCGTTTCATGTTATTGGTTGGGATGGTAATATTCAAGCTACTCTAGCAACCAGCCATGCCACATAGACAAGCTCAGTCGCTGGACATGACTGAGCTAATTAGATCGGTCCAGCTGTCCTGACATGTGTGTTATTTGGGCCAGCCAAGTCTTCTAGCCCAATCACACCATCTAGATCGATTCAGCTACACCCTGTAACTTTGTCGGGCCATTTCCTTGTTTATATTACTTTGAAGTGTTTTCCCATCTAATTGGCAATTTTTCACCTTGTTTCCTGCAGTTGCTGGATGGCTTAGTATCATTCAGAAAACTCACGTAGCCATTGTGAGCATCATCATTCCTAAACATGACAAAGTGTTTTATAGTAGGTTCAATATAAATGGGCACAGCTTTGCATAATTGATTCAAACAAAATAATCATTTTCTGACACACCCTTCCCAGTTATTTGATATGCAAACATCAATCACAAGAGTGAGTAGTATCTTAGCTAGACAATTTTGTTAATACAACATAAATTCACATAGAGGGACATCAGACAAGCCATCCAATAAATCTCTTGCTTGCTGGGATATTGCTGCTTGGGGTAAACAATGAAACCTTGATTCAACAGATAATTCCAACTATAAATTGAAGAAAAAGTAAGAATATGCACAAGGGATTAAGTTGATTCTGTCATAATAATGGTTATCACCATGCTTGTTTGCTTAGCCTGAAAATAACTTCAGACAAACATCCTCAATAAGTAAGTTGATCTCTTATAACATTTTACCTACTATGCTTATTGTTCAGATCCTTAAAATTTCTTCAAATGTAGCATATGAAATCCTAACAGTTCTGGGAAGTAGCTTCATGTACCTGGTCATGGACTCTGTAATGGCATCCAGGATCCATGATTAACGCATCTGCATAGGCAGCAAACTTTGAATCACGGTAACCAATATCCGAACAATTATCAGGAGCAAACACAACTAAATTTGTTTTTCTGAAGGGCTTCAGTGTCAAACTGCTCATAGGCACAATAAGCACACCAGGCGGATACTCCTGCAGAAAAAGAAGCTCATTGTCAAAAAAATAAAACAATGCCCTAAAGTATACTCCATCTGACACAGATTTTAGCAACTCAATAGGCCTATTCCTATAATAGTGTCAGTGAGTTATGCACAAGCATCAAACCACCCTCTGCCATTACAGTATTTGCTTCTCTTCAGAAAACATTTTAAACTTCAATTGCATGTAAACCGAAGCAACATTATGAAATAAGTTGTCATTGAAATACTATTCTCAGAAAATGTGTACCCTAGATAACATATGATAATATAATTTTATTAATGTCCACAAATGACCACAAAGGTAGGTCAAGTGGACTCACAAGTACAATCAGTACTGACACACTGTAGCAGTGCCAAAGCAACTCCAACAAGCTAGCTGCTAAACACTAAAAGGTAAAGCATAAGCTAAAAGAAGCTAAACTACTGAATGAGAGAGGTAAACAAAAAACATAACCCTAAAATTAACAAGATAAAAGGCTGCACATCATCAGAGGCAAGTGCAGAATGAGAAGGGCAGAGTGAACCCTCTCCACCCATATCAGAGATAGAGGTGGACATAGATGAAGAGGATGAAAATGTCCTTGCAGGATCCTCAACCACAGAGAAGGAGCCAATATACTATGTGAGAATGTCCACAAGGACGACACCAGGTCTGAGAAAGCGAAACTGCAAAACCCTGGGAGGAACTCTGGAATAATTTGGCAATACTCTCTAACACTCATCTTAGCCACGCAGAACTTGGTGATGACAGGATGGTGCCCTGAAAGGGGAGGCCAAGAAACTGGCACATGAATAAAGCTAAGATGAGACATGTGTTGACAGAAGGAACTGGAACTCCTCAATAGCCTTGTAGGGGCTGGTCTGCTAGTCAAAGAACGAAAGGAAGATTGTGGTCTCACAGATCTAGTATCGGAAATATCCTGGGTCTTTGCCTATCACTTATCAAGACCACCCTTCTAGGTCAGGCTTGTCCTTGGTTCTTGGAGGCCTCCCGACTTCTCCAATCAATTGCCTTCTCTCCAAACTGTCTCCCCCACTTCAATTACTCTTTTAATGCACTAGGCCACCTCTTGCCATCTAAGCAAGACCTGAACGAAGCAATCAAAGGGGACATCTGCAAACACTACATTCCGATAACCTAGACAGCACCATGAGGGCCTTAGCCCAAAGATGGCTTTTTACTATGAGCACTTCCTAGAGATGAGAGAGCACTTGATCATCAAACTTCAATATACATGTGGAGTCTGGACATTAGATGCAGACCCTCCAAGTCCACCTCATGTAGTTTTGGGTTGGTTCTCACAAACTTTGGATCCTGTTATCGCAGGATTTGTACTTATGCAAAAGCCCAACACAAGACCCCAAATCTTGCGTAACTATGGAAGATCCTACCACTATCACCTTAGTAAGAACTTCCCTCGTTTTAGTGATGCAAGAGGTCCACCACAAGGGAGGCTTCCCTGGTGACCTCGAGGGATCAAAGTAGCAAGTACAGTAGCCAACCCTACCATCCCCTCTCTTGATCACCAAAAGATTGGTCTAGGTCAAGGTAGTAGAAGAGGTATGAAGTTGTTTGAGTACCTGCCCAGAACAAGAACACTTTACAGCATATATATGATTATTTCCAAGTCCAAACATGCAATTAATACCTCTTTAAGACACTAGACAACATAAGTTGCAATGGATGTTATTAAATTGCAGCAGTAAACAATGATATAACAGCAGTAAATGATTTATAACAGCAGCAACAATTAGTGCTCAGAAATGCAACAATTGACCATGAAAACTTAGCATACATCCACTAGAACATTATCCAATTGTTAGATGCAATTTCTGAATAAGTTAGGCCACCTTTACAAGAGTCTATGCAGCAAATTAGAGTGTTATCAGATGGCTGTAGCAAACTTTTGTAACAGCAGCAAATTATCCAATGAGTTTGCCAATGTTAGTGTTAGTTGGGTTAGTAGAATGCTTAAGAGAGGTGAGAGCATGAGTTTGTCAAACAATTCACCATGAAAATGCTTCAAAGGGTTATGGAGTCTTATAAAGGTTATGGAGTCTTATAACAGCAAATGCAACTAAGCTTGAAACTTGATCTAGTTGCAACCAGGAGGTAGGATTCAAACCCTAAGGTGCAAGCACATTTGGGCCTTAGGCTTTGAATCTTGAGGAGAAGGATTTCTAGGGTGCAAGCACATTTGGGCCCTAGAAACCTTTTCTCCCTACTTGTAGCTTTAACTAGGCCAAAATCAAAAGTCTAGGGCTAAAATCCTAAAGTGCTAGCACTTTAGGGATTTAAGCTTCTAACCTTAGCAAGGACTCTTTCACAAATTTTGGACAAAAATCACCTTGTGGGAGGAAGAAGCACTTATGTTCCTCTCTTAGGGTTTCACCAAGCAAGACGTCTAGCAAAAAATAGCAAATTTACCATGAAACATTAATAGCATAAGAACAAATTGCAGAAAATTCTCTTACTTCATCCAAGAAACCATAAGATAAAAACCCTTACTACAGAAATTCCCATCCAAAATCAGCAAAACCATCCACAAGTTGACCTTCCAAGCATAGCGGATGAGAGAAAAAGAGCTAGTAACCCTTAGAGGGCGAAAATTTCAGAAGTACTCTCACAAATGGTGCGAAGTTTTGATGATAAATGAAAAGTGAGGGTGGCCTTCTTATATGAGGCCACCCTAATACATTTGTCCACATAAATTTGTCAACAACATAATATGAGTGGGGCCAACCCTTTAATTTTCCTCTAACATAATGCCAAAGTACAAAAATACATCTCAAAACCCTAAAAAGGGTGACATCATGCTCTAGAAGGGTGATGTCATGCCTCCAAAGGCAAATGTTGGGCCTCCAAAGGCCAAGTGGCATCCTCCAAGGGTGAAAGAGTGTGAAGTGAGGTGTCTCCTCACCCAAAGCCATGACAATCATCTCTGGTAGCCATCCATCCATCAAAACCCTAGCCAAGAAGATGACGTCAAGGGCTAGGATGTGACATCAAGGGCCTCCAAAGGCCACGTACAAGGCTGAGAGGGATGCAATGACGTCTCCAAGTGATGTCAAAACACATGCTACTGCAACGTCCTCCATCCTTTGTGCACAAAAGCTTTGGGGTACTTTGCCCAGCCTGTGGGGCTTGTTGACCACCTATTTCAGCTAGGGGGTCAATTCCATGTGCCATGATGATATGTACCTGATGGTGCTACTAGTTTGAAGACTTACTTGTTCTACAAGAAAATTTTGGCTTCAGCACGTGTTTTGTAATTGGAATTTCCGCTCCCCTGCGTGGGATTATAATGTAATGGATCTGCATGGATCATAGTTTAGGTCAGTTGCCTAGGACTTCATCATTGGAGGAGTTCCTTTCATCAAGTGTTTTTTTCCTCAGGTTATTAATTTGGCCTAACTAGCCTTATTAATTTCCCTTGAGTTTTTCACTCCCACAATAATTCTCCAAAGTAGTGAAAGGCGTTCTAATGGTCGAGCCCTATGGTGGCTATTGTCTAAGAATATTGTAAATGACCATGCTAGACATCTCCTAGAGTCTTACAGAATTTCGTTGAGTCTAGATAGTTTTTTTAATTTTTTAAAATTACCCATTTAATGGTAATTTTAATTAATTTTTTATAAAAATTGTAAAAACTGGATCCTTGGGATTTTGATAAGGGTATTTGTGCTCAAAAGAAATGGAATGGGACTCCCTACACCCTTGGAGAAAGTTTCAACTCAATTGGAGAAGTTTTGCTAGGTGTTTGTCCATGAGGAGTCTAAGTTAGTCTATTTAATTGTTGGAATTGACAAAGTCAAACTTGTCAATATTTTGTAATTTGAGCAAATTAAGTGGAGAAAGAGTGGGAGAACTTACCCAAACATTTTTCTAACCCATTCCTAACCTTTTTCAACCCTCACATCACCCCTTCACCTAGCCATTAAGCAAAAACGTCACTTTCCCTAAAGAGGTGTGCCCCCCTTCTAGAAAGTCTCCAAAAAGTAAAAAAATAATAAAAAAATTAATGGAAGACTTATTCTATCCCTTGGTGCGCCTCCCTAGACCCTACTACTCATCATTTGACTTGTCAAAGCCTTTCCCACTCACTCCAACTCATTTCCAAAACCCTAACTTACCAAAACCCTAAAAGTGACTCTTCCTTGACTTTGTCTATTTCTCTTGGATGTGTGACACTTGTAACTCATCCAAGAGGGGTCACTCTTGGCTCCCAAGTATAAATAAGAGCCTTCCCTCCCTCATTTGACACATGATCTCTCAATGCATGGTTACTCTACCCATTTCTCTCCTCTCCTCTCTTTTCCCCCCCACTCTTCTCTCTCATTCTTCTTGCTCTCTCTTTCTTTTCTCAAGCTTGGACAAGTATTTGTCCTAGCTTGCTTCTAATACAAAAAACTTTGGAGGATACATGGTGTGAAGAGTCTTCTTGTTGTCATATTGCTTAATGAGGTGATCTTGTTCTTGTTTATTTCTTGTGTATGCTTAGCTTATAGATCTAGAGTAGGAACTCCAAGCAAAGTATTTTGCTTGGATAGATTTGTGGTAGTATTATCATAGATCTAGTGAAGTGTTTATTTGGGTATTACAAAGTATTTTGTTTTACCATCTAGATCTACTCACATCCTCTCTATGTTTGTAGTTTTTCTCACAAGATTTGCAAGTTACCTAAGGGTTCGGAGTGAAGATTTCAGATCTGGAAATTTTCTTTTTCACCCACTTGAAACCTCTTGTATTTTTTGTTATGCTTCTCTTTTCATATTCTTCTATATATGGGTGGATTTGTGTTCTGAAGTAGACCAAAAACGAATATATATACTGCTAGTTTTACATTTAAAATTTCTGCTTTACACTAACATAAATTTTCTGCAGATTTTTAGTGATTTCTGCAGTTTTTCCAGCAAGTTTTACTCACTGTTGAATATATCGCCGAAATATCGGATATGTCGCCGACATTTTCCGCTAGCCGAAACTTTCCCCCGAAAATTTCGCGACATATCCGAAACTTTGAAAGTGTCGCGACACTTTCATTGTGTCCCGACATTTTGCCAATGTGTTCTGACATTTTACAATATGTCGGCCTACTGAGGTTTTCTGCGGGTAAAGTGCGCGCGAGTGAGGTTTTAGAGGCTGCGGGTGCCTTTTTTTGGTCATTATTTCATTTGTGAAGTGTGAGAGAGTTAGAGAGGTCTGATTTCATTGGATAACATTGACACCACTAGTCAGTGGAGGGTGGAGATTCAGGACCCTGAGATGGAGGAGGCCCCCGAGTGGTTGGAGGAGCATGCAGATGATTTGAGGGAGGAGGGGCAACAGAGGAGGAGGACGAGGACGATGTTCCACTTCCAGTGGATACAGAGACTAAGAAGGAGATTGGACTTCCAGTGGATCCAATGCCACCACCACCTCCACGGAGAGCTATACCTGGAGTTGGACTTGGGTCTGTTGGGACTGGGAGGCAACACACTTTTCCTTCCACCTCATCCCCATCACTTACCACCTCAGATGTAGCATCTGGAGCAGCTGGAGCTTCCACTCCAAGCTCATCTAGAGTACCTCCACGACCACCTACTGCTTCCAGAGGAAACTTGGTGCCCTTTACCCATAAAAGGGCTAGAGCAGCAGTAGCCCGACAGAGAGGGAATTAATGATTTGAATTTTGGATTCCTATGATCTATCATTTTCATTTTATCATGTACTATTTAGTATCTAGATGCCTCATGATGATTCATCTCATGCTAAGTCACCTGACACGAAGACACGGGACACGGAGGACACGGAAATACGAGTATCCGATACGGACACGACGACCCTCGAAATCAGGACACGGGGGACACGTTATATTAATATATATAAATAATTTTAATTAAAACTTAAAACTTAAAAATTTTAGATACAGACACACTGATATCCGAAAAAGATACAATCATACTGTATACAATGTACATCATAGATTCATACATCATACAAAATTTAAATCAATCAATCTATCTCTAAACAATGAACATCATATTCATAGAAGTTAGAACTTAGAACATAGACATACTGAAGTC
>SNQJ01S0046211.1:77181-89684 GCA_010110895.2 Picea sitchensis | reverse complement strand
CCAAGTTGTAAACCGAGTCGATGGTGCTCATATTCTAACTTTTTCACAATAAAAAAGACTTAGTTGGGTGTTAGGAACGGTTCGTGTTGCCCACACTATATTTTTTTATGTCTTTTGTTTGTTCCACTGTTGTTCTCTTGGCTTCCCGTGTTCATGGATGTATACTTATATATGATTAAGTGTTAATCGGTTAACAATTTTCCAAGTATAAAAGAGTTTCACTAGAGTAGGAGTGTGAATCATCGATAGCCTAGAACAGAGTATGGGCATGGTCTAGGTGAAGAGGCATAGTCCATATGAAGTATCCTTGGTGTTTCCAAGCAACCAAATGAGAAACATCATGGTGTCACACACCTTCTAGTGGTGCACAATCACAAGATTCAACTAGGAACACTATGGGGATGTGACAATATCCACAATAAAATGTCACAAGAATGCATTCAAACATAGATGACATCATATATGTGTTCAGAATCACAATATTTACATAATCTACTTATGCACATCCACTCAATCCATCCTTGCATTGATTCAATAATACCATATTCTCATGTAAAACATTCCACCAGGATGAGTTGGAAGGTCTAGCCACCACCTCGATACGTCATCCAACCACCTCCCTAATAATTTCTTGACTATCTAGACACCTTCCTCTTCATCCCAACACAACACTAGGAATATGCCATTTATTTGCTAAGCAGTCCCTCATGTGTACTAGAAGGCCTTTCCTTTCTCTGTTGAACAATACCTCAAGAAACCTTTCCCCTTTGATGGTGTCTTTAGTGTTGGCAATAAGGTTACAATCCAATGAACCAACATGGTAGGGAAATATTGGATTCTTGTGTAGCACCTATAGCCTTTCCATATCCAACAACCCTATGGCCTCACACATGGCTATCTCACATGGCATATACTTCCACTTACATGAGCATAAGTCATGACTTGCCTTGGTTATTATCTCATAAGCAATCCAACACAAACATAACACTTATCTCATATGTATGCATTTGAAATACTTTAACAATCTTATGTGTCTAAGGATTTCTAGTAATGGGCCTCCAAACTATCCATTATTTGGCCCATCCTATGTATATAGTTTATGTATTTTTCCCTAAGCCTAGACCCTCATGTGAAACATTTATGCTTTTTAATGATCATTGAGAAAATTATGACATGTCCTTATCTATTTATACATTATTTTCTTAATTACGAAGTATGAATGTTATGAACTTGATTTTGAATGGTTTTTGATGATTTATGAATATATTGTGAAGACTAATTTGATCTCCAAAGGCTAAAAGTGTATGGAATCAATCTCCCAAGACAAGGTTGATCCTCTTCATTTATGAATCCAGACCAACCTAATGACTAATGATAATTTCAAGGGGTATTGTCCCTTCACCAACTTTAGAAGCTACTACCACTTGAAAGAAACATTAATGGCCTCAATAAAATCGATCGTTGGTTGATTTAGGCAATTCAAATTGCACAAGAGAGGCATAGGCCCCATAAAATAGCATGTAGATTTTTACGATATTATGGGATATCTTCTATCAATCAAGAGATTGATTGGAAGCTTCCCTAGGTTTCCTTTTCAAGTATAAAAAATAACATTAGTTGATAGGATAGTTAGCCTCATTCTTGTATTATCAATCATCTTTCTTTCTAGTGTTAATATGAATTGTATTAGGAAGGCGATTTTCTATCTTATGTTTCATCACATTATATGATGAAAAGTATATAGTTTTGGTGAGTCTTTGAGTGATATTTGTATACAAGGGTTCCAATAATTTCCTTGAGTAGGTCCCACTCAAGGGAAGGACCGAGGACCCTTGTTTCCATTTCCTTTCTATCTTTCAATTATGTTCTTAGTCCTATATAGACTTGTTAGAATATAGAAGATGGTATGCTCATTTTACCATTGACGATACCCTCGTCACCCAACCATAGGCCGAAGCCTCCCTTCGAGCACCTTAACCTTGACTGAGAATTCCTCCGGAAGCAAACCCTAGGCTAGATAGCCAAACAAAGGGCAGTGCACCTTTCCCCAAGGATAGCGCATCACAAAAAGATGATCAAATAGTCCAAACCCTAACCAAGAGATATTCAACCCAATACTGAGAACTAGTTGTTGTTGCAGCTACACCTGCAACTCTCCTCCACATGTGCGCACCAATTGGGAACTACAGTGCGCACCTGTCTCAGAACTGCAATTCTGAGATGTGACAAATGAGAACTGGTGCCCTATATTTATAGTGATTCTGCCAGTTTTGTTGGGGCCGACTTCTCCTTCTGGATAAGTGTCTGTTCAGTATATTATTATTATTTCTGGCCGACTTCTTCTCTTGGAAGCTAATAACCTAACATAAATTATCTTCTTGAGCCGACAAGGCTTCCAGGGTTATTATCCAACTCATTAGGGTTTTCTCTTGCTTTCCGGAGCCTCCTATTCTCGTCAGGTTCACACGTGGAGGTAAATACCTCCCGTACCTACCATAATATTAACAAGACTTCTATAGTAAAATAGAGTACTAGTTGTTTTACATAAACTTACAACAATTTTGAGATTCCTTTGCATTACTGAACAAAACTTATGTTTATTTTCAATAGTTTGTACTACAATATTGATCACTTTGAAGTACATCTAATGAAATTACTATGATTGTTAATATCTATAAGAATTGAGTGATCTAGTAACAACTTTAGGGTTATGAGTATATTGATTCATTAGGTTGACTAAACTAAATATTCACCTATGAAGCATTGATTCTAAGACCTCTAGTTGCCTTTGCATATAGTTAGAGTTAAGAGTGAATGTCATGAATTCAATGGTTTTAAAGGTTGAGGAGAGTGAATTGTTAATTTTGGGCATTGCACATTTTTAAAGTAGTTTAGATTAAACCTTTGTATTTGCATATATAGTGCACAAAACCTCATAATTTTGCATGGCCCATGAGTTGATAATTAAAATGAGTTGAGGGATTAAGTATTTATTTTTCAGACTTTTGGCATCATTTCTAGGGAGGTGGCTAAAAACTGCATTAGGAACATTCTAAATTTTTTGAAAAAAGTAGCAATTCATTAGTTTTCATGAATCGACCTAGAGATAAAAATGAATTAAAAAAAATCACGTGTTTGGTTTATTTAAAGTAGGTACTAGTGAACAAGTATTATAGAAAGAGGATTGTGAAGCAAACATCCAACAAATCATTGAGGGGCTTGTTGAGAAGCCTAAACGAGAAGCATTAATTTTTGTAAATCCTTTTTATGAAATAGGATTTGACAATAGAGATGGATCTCCGTCTTTGAGTACTATGGAAAAATAAGGGTAAGAACAACTAGAGATATTTCAGTTTAAAATTCAAGAAACAAATAAGGAAACTAGGATGAAGAACATTAATCCTTCTTCTCTTCCTCATTTTCATAGCCTTACTACAAAATACCTTGAAAAAAAAAAATTGAGTTTGAAGTTGTCTATAGAACCTATGATTATGCAGAAGATGACCAGAAACTCAAGATTTTTCCCTCCACATTGAAGGAAACAACCTTGATATGGTTCATGAGATTGAAAAGAAACAATATAAAAAAATGGGAGAAGATGAAGCGAACTTTCATTGAAAAATAAAGATGTTATTGCAAGGCCAGAGATACTAGAGATGAGATATTTAGAATGGTAAATGGAGAGAATGAGTCCCTAGAGTATTATGTAGAAAGATTCCATATTAGTTATAAGAGGGCTCACAGTTGTACATTGTATGGAGAGTCTCTCAAACCTGTACTCAGAGTTGTAAGAGAAAAAATGATGGAGAATTTGAACCTCCTTGTGAATGGAGACATATTTCAGATGGATTATGAATACATAAAGCAAGTGTTCAAAAACTACTCTAGATTTGCAAACAAAAAGAATAAGGGTAGCATAAATTATGCCCCACAGTCATCAAAATCTGCAACTACAACTCTAAAAAAAATCGAATTGAGACTTTGATCAAAGATATGAAAACGGATACATTACATTGATTGGCTATGTAGATGTATGGAATGTAGATCAAGATGAAGCAAGAAGAAACTAAAATAATCTTGGTTTTTTTATGCCCTAAATGTAGAAGGAAACATGCCAAGATTGAAGATACATTAAATATAGTGGAGATTTGTGGGATTTGTGAGGAGGATAATCAAATGAGCAAATTCCCTTCATTACCTGGATTGAAATTAGTGTACCAAGGAGTAGAAAATAACATGGAGCAACTATGCTTCATCAGCCAAAGGAGGAAACGACCAACAATGAAATTCCAACAAGGTATGCCTTACTCCCATCCTCAATATTTTAATTATTATTATGGAAACCAAATGTATAATCCATATTCAAATTGGTATTCTCATAGCCAAACCAATGGGAAATTTCCTAATCAAATGCTACATTAGTGGAACTATCCTAAAAATCAAGTTTTTTGCATTTCATCCTCCACAATAACCCCAAGGCCAATGGACTAACCCTACATCATCTTGGAGACCTCAAGGATATAATCAACACATTTTGTATCCACCTCCTACATCTCCTATACCTGCTCAACCTACACCAAACCCCAATAATAGACAGATTCAACCTATCTACAATAATGAGATGATAAATTACCAAGCTTACTCATTGAATTTTGTAGAACTAAACGAGTTAAGTTTGTATTCATGAAGAGTGGTCACAAATACTTCACCTCCACTTATTACTAAACATGTATATGATAACCTAAAGAATCAAGAAAACCAAGAGATAAGTAATCAAACCTCTCAATAAAATCCTCCTCCTGGGAGGTCAGAGAAAAAGAAAACCTACACTAATCCAAAAAATGAACTTTTGGGAGAACTCAAAAATCTATATGTAAAGATACCTCTCCTTCAATCTATTAAGATGTCCCTGTCCATAATAAATACATCAAGTAAGTTTACATTAAGAAACCTAAAATAAAGAAGAAAGAGCCCCCTATAATCAATGCTATAAGACAACATGTTGAACTTATGTTAGGAAAAGTCATCATCCCTAAATACTTAGATCCATGGATCCATGTAGTAGACGTGTACACCAATAAGAGATTGATTTAGAATACCTTGATAGACTCAGGGGAATAAATTAATGTGATGACGAAGGACACAATTCTTAGGTTGAACTTAAGAGAGTTGTTGAGACACACACCTATTGTCCTCTAGCTTGCAGACACATCAATTGTTAAACCAGAATGGGTTTTAGAGGATGTTATAATATCAATTGAATCATGGGAGTACCCAAAAAAAATTATAGTTATGCAGACTAAATAAAAACTTAATGGGTACCCACTTATCCTAGACAAACCTTGGCTAGCCACAAATGATGCATATATAGGCTACAAGACAAGGGATATGACCATCACCAATGATCAATCACAGAAACAACTAATTATTTATCCCCTTAAAAAACCATTCATTGATACAGAGACACCTCTATGGATAGGTTAAGAATAAGGGGAGGGTATATTTTCAACAACCATACATCCAATCCTCACCATAGAAACTATGTTTTCACTTAAGGACATCGATGATGACATCCATTTCCAATTACATACAAAATATGTACCCTAATTTTGTTTAAATTCGAGATACAATGAAAAAGATGAAGAGGAAAACCATGATAAATCTATTGATTTAGATCAGACTTGCTGACATAATCTGTTCTATGCTGAAATAGATCATAAAACAATAAAAATAGTAGACATTTTTCCCCAAAAAACTCTAAAAATTAGTGACCAATTAAATTCTATCCAAGAATAGAAACCACTATAAATCCTCATAAAGCATAGCTCAACCTTTGCTTGGAACTATAAATAGATGCAATGAATCCATTATTAATCCCTATATATTGAGTTATTACATTTCTATTTTTATAGTAGTATTGTCCTTATTGGTTAGTGAGACCCTTTAATTGTAATTGTACTCTTTGTCTCCTATAAATACCAAGAAGGCCTAGTTTTAGAAAACATCTCATCTTGTACATTTGTTATATTGTAAAGGAGGTTTCCCCCTTGAAGAGGCTTATCACTCATTTTTATGTCTAGTTCTCAAGGCATAGAGTTACTTGTATTTCTATTTTCAGTCTATTTGGGTGTTTGTTGCCTAGCATTTGGTTTCAAGGCATATGATCCTAGGCTTTTTCTCCTTCAATTGAGTCATCTTGGAATTTTTGCTATAATTTGTTTTGGTGGATTTTCAGATAGTGAAATTATGGGAGAATTAGGAAACATAGTAAAGCGCTAGTGGTAAAAAATTTGTGTTTTGATTTACTACGCTTTCGAAAATATAGGCTATGGAAATTAAGGATTTTGACTAGTCCTAAAATTATTCCCAAATGAGTCATCTTATAATATATGCTATAAGTTTTTATTGTTTGGGGCGAAGATTCATATAATAAATTCTTAGGATACTGAGGTGACATGGTGAAGTACCTGTGCTAAAAAATTTACATTCTTATTAACTGTACTTTTCAAGTTATAGGTTGTGGAAGTTAAGGTTTTTTCATCATTTCAAAGCTCGATGAATTCTGTTTTCAAACCCTTCCTCAAAATATTCGTGTTAGTAATTTTTAATGATATATTAACCTACAACAAATATTGGGAAGAGCATGTACAATGTGTTAACATGGTCTTAAAACTACTAGAATAGCAACAAGTAAATGTAAAGCCTTCCAAATGTGCCTTTGGGGTTCAAGAAGTGGAATATTTGGGGCATATTGTATCTCATTAAGGTGTCAAAGTGGACCCTAACAAAATTAAATCTATGATGGAATGGCCAATTCCCAAAACCTTGAATAATCTTGGAGGATTCTTATGATTGAAGGGTTATTATCACAAGTTTGTAAGGAATTATGGTAAGGAAGCAACTCTAATAATGTTATTAAAAAAGGAGGAATTTTCTTGGACTCAAGAAGCAACCAAATATTTTGAAAAACTTAAGAAGGCTATGTGTACAACTCCCATCTTGGCCATGTTTGACTTTACAAAAACCTTTATGTGGAGTGTGATACCTCAAGGAATGGCATTGGTGCAGTTTTAATGCAAGAAAGGAAGGCCCATTTCCTACATAAGTAACCGAATTAAAGGAAATAACTTAAACCCGTCTATGAAAAGGAAATGTTGGTCATATTACATGTAGTTAAGGAATGTCATCCTTACCTAATAGGAAGACACTTCAATGTAAAAATGGATCATGATAGTTTGAAGTACTTCTTAGAACAATTGATATCTTAAGAAGGAAAACAAAAATGGCTTACAAAGATTCTATGTTGTGAATTTGAAATTATCTACAAAAAGGAAAACAAAATGTAGTGGAAAGTGCAATTTCAAGGAAAGAAGAAGACACAAAGGACTTACTATGTGCTATTTCCATTCAAATTCAAACATAGACGATTAATATGCAAATCAACGAAATCAAACATTACATTAAGTCATTGCAAAATAAGTCAAGGCACCAACTAGGTCAACCTGAAAAGTGGTCTATATTTCACTCATTTGGCTAATGGGTTATAGAAATGCAAGTCTCCATAATATGTTTATGGTCAACTTGCGTCATCTTCCATGTTCTCCGTTCACCTCTCTTCACTTTGATTTCTATGAGTTGTAGGCCACATTCTCTATATTGCCCCACAGTGCAATGACAAAAAATACATCACTTGCAACCACAATTCAAAATATTAATCAATATATGTATGTTCTAGTTTGAAAGTTTGAACATTAAGTTGAAGAGGCCAAATAAAAACACAATTAATCTATAACAAGCACATTAATGAAGTAATATAGCTTCCCTAACAACATCAAAAAATTGATCATGATCCAGTGAAACCATGGCCTCTTTAGCGCACATCTCTTTCCATGTCAGAATTGAATGTGGTCCTAGTTACCACTCAAACTCTCACCTAGGAGGAAAAGTCATAACCTCAATGAGAGAGCATAGAGGAAACTCCCAGGAAAGCCACCCACTGTCACCTCAGTGGCCTTGCCTCACATTTTAGGCTAAGAAAATGGGGCTTCCTTACCTAGGTGGGTTTCCCTATAGATCAATCTAGATAAATCTTCATAGCTGGAGAGTGAGTGTACATTAGCTTGGATTGGTTTATAAAAGGATTATAACCAAATAACCATATTGCCATTAAATGTGAGTAAGTGATTGAGTATGAAAATTTCTTATTTGAATATTTTAAATAACACAAATGTCCCAAAAATTATAAGTTATCCATGCTTGTGTATTTTACTGTTGGAAATGCTTAAGTGTGATGTGACCAGATTTACTTATCTCCACAATGATATATATCAACCATGTGTATCATTTAAGAATACTCGAGGGTAGCATTAAACTCAATGATCCCATTCTTAATGAGTAAATTATAACCTTCATCAAATTATTGGAGCGTTTAGATATCAAGTTATAAATCCATCCATCAACAAAAGTACAAGAATGCTCAGATTTGAAGCAAATCATATATTTCATATCATCACATGGTTCAATAGATTAAACTTGAAAATCACAAGATATTTTCAAAACCACGTGTTATTCAAGGATGTAGCAATCACTGACAAGTATAATCAATGATGAAGATAAAGGTTTGTAGATTACAACATTCCACCAAGTTGCTTGTATTTAAATATCAGATCAAGATCATCATTGGGTTCACAAAAGTGCTTAGATTTGAAACATCTCATCAACTACACATTATCACATTTGTTCCATAAATTTAACTTGAAATCAACAAGGAGTGATTAGGTGCTCTAATTATTAAATGTTGTGGTATTGGATTTATGAGATTTCTTCTAGTAAGTTGAAATATAGTGAATACACTTAATCATGTAGAATAAATCACTTATATTGACATCAATGCTTAAACAAGATTATGTCCTTGAAACATGAACAATAAAGAGAGGCAATAGGAACAAATTCCAATAATGCCTTACCCATAACTTGTGTTTTAGATCTATAACATCGTCAACATTACCACACTAATAGCAAGAAAAATGTGATTAGATTATGAAGGAATCAAGCACCATGTGAGTTGAATATTGCATAAGAATAAAGTGTTTAAATCAAATCATAAACCATCATGAGCAAATTTAGTGCTTGAACTGTGTGTTCCCCTTGATCAAATATGTCTATGAAACCCTTAATTAAGCATAATTCACTTTAGCAGTGAAACTTAGGTTGATTTTCTTAAGAAATGATAACCATAAGATGAATCTTGACCATGGATATTTACAACACATTAATTATGTTATCTAGCCTCATGAGAAAACCAGTAATACCAAAGATTATGCCAAATTAAAGTTCAATTCACTATTTCTTAAGACTAGATCTTATACCATAGTAAATTCCAGGGAACAACGTTGTAATCAAGATGAAATTTCAAGTTAAAGCAAGTCGTTCAAAAATCTTTAATGTTGATTTGGTTTATGTGATACAATAGAGTGCCTAAAGAGTGAAATGCTCAAGCTATGATGTTTCAAACTTATGTAAGACAGTCATCCAAATTTCAACGTGTTAATAACCATCAAACAATATTATAGCAAGTATGAATCGTTGATTTTTACGCAGGTTGTTCAAAGTTTCAGAGCATAAATTTCATGCTTGAGATGGATTAGATCACTACTATTGCAAAATGCTTTAAGAAAATTGTGCCAAAGTGTATTAAACCAGTGATCAAACCTTTGAACAATGAATTCCAGAAATCAGAAACAGATCTGAACTATAAGATTTATTAGCATTCACAAGAATATATTCAATCCATTTGCTATTAGATCAACAAAATACGATATTAGATCAATTGAGTTATTGATGAGTTTCAGTTCTTTGAAACCAATCATTAAACTTTCAAACATTGAATCGTTAATCTCTTTCTATTATCTCTTGGATGCATTAAGTATGATTAAACATGGATTTAGCAAAACGTTGGAGATCCAAAGTATTACAGCTCACGTTCAATATGTTTCCAGTATTTATGTGAAACGAAATAGATTTAGATTGGAAATGAATTTGTCCTTTACACATGTTTAAGTCTATTTGTTACACCCATTTAGATCTTAGTTAAAATAAGTCAATTTCAAAGCAAAGATCCAAGCTTAAATTACTAATTATTTGCTTATTGAAAGCATTAACTAGTAAGACCCGCAAACGTTTTAAGAATTTACTTGAAAAAACAGACAATTTGCAAAATTGTCCAATGCGTATGTAAGATCTAAAATAAAGTAGTCATTAGACTTGAACATGCAACTTAGATCCAGGAATATGATCATCGAAAACCCTAGATTGCTAGAACAATAAAATGAAAGGGAAAAATTTGAAGTTTGGGCTGAACAGTGCAAGGTAAAACACACCAGTGCCTAGCAGCTTGGGCTACGGGGTCAAGTAATCATGCTTGAAGATGTATTCATTTACCTTATGTATCGAATTTATATGCACCATCTAAGGATTTCCCTACAAGCATCAACATGCATCATATGTATTGAAGTCACATGCACCATTAAAGAATTGCCCTATGAGCATCAAACCAGGGTATTTGAAAATCTACAAATAACTAGGCAAGATTAGTCCTATGAGAATCTAGTCTATGTACTACAAATGAAATTCATAGATAGTTCTAGAACAAAAATTTAGAACCCCTAGACATCCAAGCTTAATACTCCAATACTAAATGCAAACAAATCAAAGAGGGTAAGGAAAGATGGACTATATCTTACAACACTCCTCCAACTAAGCAAAGCACCTATCTTCGTTTACAATAGCCCCTTCCTCCTAATACACCTAAAAATAGAAATACCCACAATATTCCTAGAACAATATCCAAGCAAGATAAAATATATAATAGTTTTGGAAAAATATGACAAGCTTCTTCCAAATATCTCTAACCAAGTTACAATGAAGAAGAGGCCTCTCTTATATAGATGAGGCGCCTCACAAAACCATATGCAAATATAAAACCATGAGCTAATACAAGGTGGTCTAGCAAGGGAAAATACAAGAGGTACCCTCAATATCATGGTCTTAAACCACTCTAAGCTAATAAAATAATAGATCATGAAATAACCACCTCAACCAACTCCAACATGTGAGTGGACAAGTCAAGAGAAGAGGTGCACTCCATAAGGTGCCCTATGAGCATCGAACTAGGGTATTTGAAAATCTACAAATAACTAGGTGAGAATAGTCCTATGAGAATCTAGTCTAAGTACTACAAATGACCTTCATAGATAGTTCTAGAACAAAAATTTAGAACCCCTAGACATCCAAGCTTTTTACTCCAATACTAAATGCAAACAAATCAAAGAGGGTAAGGAAAGATGGACTATATCTTAGAACACTCCTCCAACTAAGAAAAGCACCTTGCTTGGTTTACAATAGCCCCTTCCTCCTAATACACCTACAAATAGAAATACCCACAATATTCCTATAACAATATTCAAGCAAGATAAAAATATATAATAGCTTTGGAAAAATAGGACAAGCTTCTTCCAAATATCTCTAACCAAGTTACAATGAAGAAGAGGCCTCTCTTATATAGATGAGGCGCCTCACAAAACCATACGCAAATATAAAACCATGAGCTAATACAAGGTGCTCTAGCAAGGGAAAATACAAGAGGTGCACTCAATATCATGGTCTTAAACCACTCCAAGCTAATAAAATAATATATCATGAAATAACCACCTCAACCAACTCCAACATGTGAGTGGACTAGTCAAAGAGAAGAGGTGCACTCCATAAGATGCTTTAACAACCCACATGTGTGGAATCAAGTGGGATATTGAATGGTCAAAATGTGCCGATATTTTTCCCATGAAAAATTTTAAAATGCCATAACTATATTAGTTCTTTCCTGATTTTCAGTTATGACCACATTTTGGAAATCTCGCAGTCATTTTGCATCTAATGGATTTGATTTGGCAGAATTTTGGGCACTCTATCAAAAGATAATTTCTCGTGAAATTGGCCACCCTCAAAATATGTGTTCTAACCACCTCAACAACCTTAAGAAATGGATCAAGAAAGCAAGTGCATCGTCAAGGAATGGTCCATGTGGCACATGATGATGTTGTGGAATCTATATCATCATCCAATGCACTATCACAGATCCCAATGCAGTGACACATATCCCAATGTAGTTTCATAGATCCCAAGAAAAATGGCATGGATTCCAATGTAGATGTATGTGTCTATATGCTAGTACATGGATCCTAAGGTAGTATCATGAATCCCAATGCAATATCACAAATCCCAAAGCAAGTTACACGAATCTTGAGGCATGATACATGGATTCCAAGGTGTAAATATAACCTCTGATGCATGTACATGAATTCCAATGCATGGTGTCCACTTATAGTGGTGGGAATAACCCCTTTACAAGTCATTAAGTGATGCACACAAAGTGCTTTCTTCTAGAAACATTATAACATTAGATTGATTTTAGAATTTGCCTAAGTTTTACCATGGGGGAACAACCT
>SNQJ01S0046211.1:56148-77171 GCA_010110895.2 Picea sitchensis | reverse complement strand
GACTTTTCCTCCTAGGTGAGAGTTTGAGTGGTAACTAGGACCACATTCAATTCTGACATGGAAAGAGATGTGCGCTAAAGAGGCCATGGTTTCACTGGATCATGATCAATTTTTTGATGTTGTTAGGGAAGCTATATTACTTCATTAATGTGCTTGTTATAGATTAATTGTGTTTTTATTTGGCCTCTTCAACTTAATGTTCAAACTTTCAAACTAGAACATACATATATTGATTAATATTTTGAATTGTGGTTGCAAGTGATGTATTTTTTGTCATTGCACTGTGGGGCAATATAGAGAATGTGGCCTACAACTCATAGAAATCAAAGTGAAGAGAGGTGAACGGAGAACATGGAAGATGACGCAAGTTGACCATAAACATATTATGGAGACTTGCATTTCTATAACCCATTAGCCAAATGAGTGAAATATAGACCACTTTTCAGGTTGACCTAGTTGGTGCCTTGACTTATTTTGCAATGACTTAATGTAATGTTTGATTTCGTTGATTTGCATATTAATCGTCTATGTTTGAATTTGAATGGAAATAGCACATAGTAAGTCCTTTGTGTCTTCTTCTTTCCTTGAAATTGCACTTTCCACTACATTTTGTTTTCCTTTTTGTAGATAATTTCAAATTCACAACATAGAATCTTTGTAAGCCATTTTTGTTTTCCTTCTTAAGATATCAATTGTTCTAAGAAGTACTTCAAACTATCATGATCCATTTTTACATTGAAGTGTCTTCCTATTAGGTAAGGATGACATTCCTTAACTACATGTAATATGACCAACATTTCCTTTTCATAGACGGGTTTAAGTTATTTCCTTTAATTCGGTTACTTATGTAGGAAATGGGCCTTCCTTTCTTGCATTAAAACTGCACCAATGCCATTCCTTGAGGTATCACACTCCACATAAAGGTTTTTGTAAAGTCAAACATGGCCAAGATGGGAGTTGTACACATAGCCTTCTTAAGTTTTTCAAAATATTTGGTTGCTTCTTGAGTCCAAGAAAATTCCTCCTTTTTTAATAACATTATTAGAGTTGCTTCCTTACCATAATTCCTTACAAACTTGTGATAATAACCCTTCAATCATAAGAATCCTCCAAGATTATTCAAGGTTTTGGGAATTGGCCATTCCATCATAGATTTAATTTTGTTAGGGTCCACTTTGACACCTTAATGAGATACAATATGCCCCAAATATTCCACTTCTTGAACCCCAAAGGCACATTTGGAAGGCTTTACATTTACTTGTTGCTATTCTAGTAGTTTTAAGACCATGTTAACACATTGTACATGCTCTTCCCAATATTTGTTGTAGGTTAATATATCATTAAAAATTACTAACACGAATATTTTGAGGAAGGGTTTGAAAACAGAATTCATCGAGCTTTGAAATGATGAAAAAACCTTAACTTCCACAACCTATAACTTGAAAAGTACAGTTAATAAGAATGTAAATTTTTTAGCACAGGTACTTCACCATGTCACCTCAGTATCCTAAGAATTTATTATATGAATCTTCGCCCCAAACAATAAAAACTTATAGCATATATTATAAGATGACTCATTTGGGAATAATTTTAGGACTAGTCAAAATCCTTAATTTCCATAGCCTATATTTTCGAAAGCGTAGTAAATCAAAACACAAATTTTTTACCACTAGCGCTTTACTATGTTTCCTAATTCTCCCATAATTTCACTATCTGAAAATCCACCAAAACAAATTATAGCAAAAATTCCAAGATGACTCAATTGAAGGAGAAAAAGCCTAGGATCATATGCCTTGAAACCAAATGCTAGGCAACAAACACCCAAATAGACTGAAAATAGAAATACAAGTAACTCTATGCCTTGAGAACTAGACATAAAAATGAGTGATAAGCCTCTTCAAGGGGGAAACCTCCTTTACAATATAACAAATGTACAAGATGAGATGTTTTCTAAAACTAGGCCTTCTTGGTATTTATAGGAGACAAAGAGTACAATTACAATTAAAGGGTCTCACTAACCAATAAGGACAATACTACTATAAAAATAGAAATGTAATAACTCAATATATAGGGATTAATAATGGATTCATTGCATCTATTTATAGTTCCAAGCAAAGGTTGAGCTATGCTTTATGAGGATTTATAGTGGTTTCTATTCTTGGATAGAATTTAATTGGTCACTAATTTTTAGAGTTTTTTGGGGAAAAATGTCTACTATTTTTATTGTTTTATGATCTATTTCAGCATAGAACAGATTATGTCAGCAAGTCTGATCTAAATCAATAGATTTATCATGGTTTTCCTCTTCATCTTTTTCATTGTATCTCGAATTTAAACAAAATTAGGGTACATATTTTGTATGTAATTGGAAATGGATGTCATCATCGATGTCCTTAAGTGAAAACATAGTTTCTATGGTGAGGATTGGATGTATGGTTGTTGAAAATATACCCTCCCCTTATTCTTAACCTATCCATAGAGGTGTCTCTGTATCAATGAATGGTTTTTTAAGGGGATAAATAATTAGTTGTTTCTGTGATTGATCATTGGTGATGGTCATATCCCTTGTCTTGTAGCCTATATATGCATCATTTGTGGCTAGCCAAGGTTTGTCTAGGATAAGTGGGTACCCATTAAGTTTTTATTTAGTCTGCATAACTATAATTTTTTTTGGGTACTCCCATGATTCAATTGATATTATAACATCCTCTAAAACCCATTCTGGTTTAACAATTGATGTGTCTGCAAGCTAGAGGACAATAGGTGTGTGTCTCAACAACTCTCTTAAGTTCAACCTAAGAATTGTGTCCTTCGTCATCACATTAATTTATTCCCCTGAGTCTATCAAGGTATTCTAAATCAATCTCTTATTGGTGTACACGTCTACTACATGGATCCATGGATCTAAGTATTTAGGGATGATGACTTTTCCTAACATAAGTTCAACATGTTGTCTTATAGCATTGATTATAGGGGGCTCTTTCTTCTTTATTTTAGGTTTCTTAATGTAAACTTACTTGATGTATTTATTATGGACAGGGACATCTTAATAGATTGAAGGAGAGGTATCTTTACATATAGATTTTTGAGTTCTCCCAAAAGTTCATTTTTTGGATTAGTGTAGGTTTTCTTTTTCTCTGACCTCCCAGGAGGAGGATTTTATTGAGAGGTTTGATTACTTATCTCTTGGTTTTCTTGATTCTTTAGGTTATCATATACATGTTTAGTAATAAGTGGAGGTGAAGTATTTGTGACCACTCTTCATGAATACAAACTTAACTCGTTTAGTTCTACAAAATTCAATGAGTAAGCTTGGTAATTTATCATCTCATTATTGTAGATAGGTTGAATCTGTCTATTATTGGGGTTTGGTGTAGGTTGAGCAGGTATAGGAGATGTAGGAGGTGGATACAAAATGTGTTGATTATATCCTTGAGGTCTCCAAGATGATGTAGGGTTAGTCCATTGGCCTTGGGGTTATTGTGGAGGATGAAATGCAAAAAACTTGATTTTTAGGATAGTTCCACTAATGTAGCATTTGATTAGGAAATTTCCCATTGGTTTGGCTATGAGAATACCAATTTGAATATGGATTATACATTTGGTTTCCATAATAATAATTAAAATATTGAGGATGGGAGTAAGGCATACCTTGTTGGAATTTCATTGTTGGTCGTTTCCTCCTTTGGCTGATGAAGCATAGTTGCTCCATGTTATTTTCTACTCCTTGGTACACTAATTTCAATCCAGGTAATGAAGGGAATTTGCTCATTTGATTATCCTCCTCACAAATCCCACAAATCTCCACTATATTTAATGTATCTTCAATCTTGGCATGTTTCCTTCTACATTTAGGGCATAAAAAAACCAAGATTATTTTAGTTTCTTCTTGCTTCATCTTGATCTACATTCCATACATCTACATAGCCAATCAATGTAATGTATCCGTTTTCATATCTTTGATCAAAGTCTCAATTCGATTTTTTTTAGAGTTGTAGTTGCAGATTTTGATGACTGTGGGGCATAATTTATGCTACCCTTATTCTTTTTGTTTGCAAATCTAGAGTAGTTTTTGAACACTTGCTTTATGTATTCATAATCCATCTGAAATATGTCTCCATTCACAAGGAGGTTCAAATTCTCCATCATTTTTTCTCTTACAACTCTGAGTACAGGTTTGAGAGACTCTCCATACAATGTACAACTGTGAGCCCTCTTATAACTAATATGGAATCTTTCTACATAATACTCTAGGGACTCATTCTCTCCATTTACCATTCTAAATATCTCATCTCTAGTATCTCTGGCCTTGCAATAACATCTTTATTTTTCAATGAAAGTTCGCTTCATCTTCTCCCATTTTTTTATATTGTTTCTTTTCAATCTCATGAACCATATCAAGGTTGTTTCCTTCAATGTGGAGGGAAAAATCTTGAGTTTCTGGTCATCTTCTGCATAATCATAGGTTCTATAGACAACTTCAAACTCAATTTTTTTTTTTCAAGGTATTTTGTAGTAAGGCTATGAAAATGAGGAAGAGAAGAAGGATTAATGTTCTTCATCCTAGTTTCCTTATTTGTTTCTTGAATTTTAAACTGAAATATCTCTAGTTGTTCTTACCCTTATTTTTCCATAGTACTCAAAGACGGAGATCCATCTCTATTGTCAAATCCTATTTCATAAAAAGGATTTACAAAAATTAATGCTTCTCGTTTAGGCTTCTCAACAAGCCCCTCAATGATTTGTTGGATGTTTGCTTCACAATCCTCTTTCTATAATACTTGTTCACTAGTACCTACTTTAAATAAACCAAACACGTGATTTTTTTTAATTCATTTTTATCTCTAGGTCGATTCATGAAAACTAATGAATTGCTACTTTTTTCAAAAAATTTAGAATGTTCCTAATGCAGTTTTTAGCCACCTCCCTAGAAATGATGCCAAAAGTCTGAAAAATAAATACTTAATCCCTCAACTCATTTTAATTATCAACTCATGGGCCATGCAAAATTATGAGGTTTTGTGCACTATATATGCAAATACAAAGGTTTAATCTAAACTACTTTAAAAATGTGCAATGCCCAAAATTAACAATTCACTCTCCTCAACCTTTAAAACCATTGAATTCATGACATTCACTCTTAACTCTAACTATATGCAAAGGCAACTAGAGGTCTTAGAATCAATGCTTCATAGGTGAATATTTAGTTTAGTCAACCTAATGAATCAATATACTCATAACCCTAAAGTTGTTACTAGATCACTCAATTCTTATAGATATTAACAATCATAGTAATTTCATTAGATGTACTTCAAAGTGATCAATATTGTAGTACAAACTATTGAAAATAAACATAAGTTTTGTTCAGTAATGCAAAGGAATCTCAAAATTGTTGTAAGTTTATGTAAAACAACTAGTACTCTATTTTACTATAGAAGTCTTGTTAATATTATGGTAGGTACGGGAGGTATTTACCTCCACGTGTGAACCTGACGAGAATAGGAGGCTCCGGAAAGCAAGAGAAAACCCTAATGAGTTGGATAATAACCCTGGAAGCCTTGTCGGCTCAAGAAGATAATTTATGTTAGGTTATTAGCTTCCAAGAGAAGAAGTCGGCCAGAAATAATAATAATATACTGAACAGACACTTATCCAGAAGGAGAAGTCGGCCCCAACAAAACTGGCAGAATCACTATAAATATAGGGCACCAGTTCTCATTTGTCACATCTCAGAATTGCAGTTCTGAGACAGGTGCGCACTGTAGTTCCCAATTGGTGCGCACATGTGGAGGAGAGTTGCAGGTGTAGCTGCAACAACAACTAGTTCTCAGTATTGGGTTGAATATCTCTTGGTTAGGGTTTGGACTATTTGATCATCTTTTTGTGATGCGCTATCCTTGGGGAAAGGTGCACTGCCCTTTGTTTGGCTATCTAGCCTAGGGTTTGCTTCCGGAGGAATTCTCAGTCAAGGTTAAGGTGCTCGAAGGGAGGCTTCGGCCTATGGTTGGGTGACGAGGGTATCGTCAATGGTAAAATGAGCATACCATCTTCTATATTCTAACAAGTCTATATAGGACTAAGAACATAATTGAAAGATAGAAAGGAAATGGAAACAAGGGTCCTCGGTCCTTCCCTTGAGTGGGACCTACTCAAGGAAATTATTGGAACCCTTGTATACAAATATCACTCAAAGACTCACCAAAACTATATACTTTTCATCATATAATGTGATGAAACATAAGATAGAAAATCGCCTTCCTAATACAATTCATATTAACACTAGAAAGAAAGATGATTGATAATACAAGAATGAGGCTAACTATCCTATCAACTAATGTTATTTTTTATACTTGAAAAGGAAACCTAGGGAAGCTTCCAATCAATCTCTTGATTGATAGAAGATATCCCATAATATCGTAAAAATCTACATGCTATTTTATGGGGCCTATGCCTCTCTTGTGCAATTTGAATTGCCTAAATCAACCAACGATCGATTTTATTGAGGCCATTAATGTTTCTTTCAAGTGGTAGTAGCTTCTAAAGTTGGTGAAGGGACAATACCCCTTGAAATTATCATTAGTCATTAGGTTGGTCTGGATTCATAAATGAAGAGGATCAACCTTGTCTTGGGAGATTGATTCCATACACTTTTAGCCTTTGGAGATCAAATTAGTCTTCACAATATATTCATAAATCATCAAAAACCATTCAAAATCAAGTTCATAACATTCATACTTCGTAATTAAGAAAATAATGTATAAATAGATAAGGACATGTCATAATTTTCTCAATGATCATTAAAAAGCATAAATGTTTCACATGAGGGTCTAGGCTTAGGGAAAAATACATAAACTATATACATAGGATGGGCCAAATAATGGATAGTTTGGAGGCCCATTACTAGAAATCCTTAGACACATAAGATTGTTAAAGTATTTCAAATGCATACATATGAGATAAGTGTTATGTTTGTGTTGGATTGCTTATGAGATAATAACCAAGGCAAGTCATGACTTATGCTCATGTAAGTGGAAGTATATGCCATGTGAGATAGCCATGTGTGAGGCCATAGGGTTGTTGGATATGGAAAGGCTATAGGTGCTACACAAGAATCCAATATTTCCCTACCATGTTGGTTCATTGGATTGTAACCTTATTGCCAACACTAAAGACACCATCAAAGGGGAAAGGTTTCTTGAGGTATTGTTCAACAGAGAAAGGAAAGGCCTTCTAGTACACATGAGGGACTGCTTAGCAAATAAATGGCATATTCCTAGTGTTGTGTTGGGATGAAGAGGAAGGTGTCTAGATAGTCAAGAAATTATTAGGGAGGTGGTTGGATGACGTATCGAGGTGGTGGCTAGACCTTCCAACTCATCCTG
Source organism: Picea sitchensis (assembly GCA_010110895.2). NCBI lineage: Eukaryota > Viridiplantae > Streptophyta > Pinopsida > Pinales > Pinaceae > Picea > Picea sitchensis. Next base: position 69,789 of record SNQJ01S0046211.1, on the reverse strand, counting down.
GTGGAATGTTTTACATGAGAATATGGTATTATTGAATCAATGCAAGGATGGATTGAGTGGATGTGCATAAGTAGATTATGTAAATATTGTGATTCTGAACACATATATGATGTCATCTATGTTTGAATGCATTCTTGTGACATTTTATTGTGGATATTGTCACATCCCCATAGTGTTCCTAGTTGAATCTTGTGATTGTGCACCACTAGAAGGTGTGTGACACCATGATGTTTCTCATTTGGTTGCTTGGAAACACCAAGGATACTTCATATGGACTATGCCTCTTCACCTAGACCATGCCCATACTCTGTTCTAGGCTATCGATGATTCACACTCCTACTCTAGTGAAACTCTTTTATACTTGGAAAATTGTTAACCGATTAACACTTAATCATATATAAGTATACATCCATGAACACGGGAAGCCAAGAGAACAACAGTGGAACAAACAAAAGACATAAAAAAATATAGTGTGGGCAACACGAACCGTTCCTAACACCCAACTAAGTCTTTTTTATTGTGAAAAAGTTAGAATATGAGCACCATCGACTCGGTTTACAACTTGGAAAATTCACACGACTTGCCTCACCTCACCAAGACACTCATACACAAATTCGTCACACCAAGACTCTATGTCGTGATCGTCTCTGCAACCTCCTGCGTTGCACCTCATACATGCCCTCAATCACAAACTTCTTGTCTCTTCATTTTTGCAAATTTCACAGATTTGAGTTATGTATTACACATGCCTCCAACAGACCTACGTTTCCAGAATTCCCCAAAATCAGCCCAAAAGGAGGTCGCCCCACTTTATCTATAAAATCCACCTTAAGGAAACACAAGTCATCCCATGTGGAGCGGCTTGGATCCTTGAGGGAGCTCGCCCCTCTTTGTCTAATTCTGCCTCAGAACCACACAACTGTTATTGCTCTCTTTGTCTTCCAAAAATAATTCCCTTGGTTGTGTGCCCTTGTTCTCTTATAGGGAATCCAAAGGTCACCATCATGAATTTTCGCATCCTTTGGTGGTGTCGTGCCCCTTCGCGAGCCCATGTGTCCAAATTAATTATTGCGCCCCTTCGGGAACTCAATCGCCCAAACAAATCGTCGCACCCTATCGTGGACCCGATCGCCCAAACTAACCCATGCGCTCATCAACCATAATACCCCTCAGGACCGGCGCATCCAACCTTGGTGTGCCCCTCATGTTAGTGCACCCCAATATCTTGATCACTTCATACTTGGGAAAGCCCCTTGGCATGTTTCCATTCCCAAGGAACCCACTTGTAAAGCTAGTGCACCACTTGGGTGTTAGAGAAATCCTAAGTTTTGTCTCCTTAAGGACTTAGGTGATGGTATCTGCACCCTTCTAGCCAAATACCTTACATCCTCCCCCACCTCAAGTCATTGTCATCCCTGAAAACATCCCCAAAATATGCGATCTCCAAGTCTCTACCCGAACTCGTGCCCCTGTCACAACTAAGCCTGTTGGAAACCTCAAGTTTCATGCCAATTGGAAACCCCAAATTCTACCAAAAAGGAAACCCCAATTTTCCCTACGAAGTGGAACCCCCAAATTTTCCACAGACCAACCAAATTGTATTGCACCCAACTCTGCATGATCTGCTACCTAAGTCAATATGGCCATTTCAAGCAACTCCAACGATGAAATTCACCCAATTCTACTGCACTATCCCACTGCAATGTTATTGCTTTGCTACTATTCAATTTTGTTGCTATTGTCGTTTCCTACTACAACTAACTGTTGCCCACTTAACTTCAAAAATTTTCCCGAGTTTTGAACTCTTGTGAACTTTATACTTCATGCATACTTCAACCAACTCTGCCATGTCTCCACACACTAATATCCCCCATGCCTTGGACTAATTGGGTAGCTAGTCCAATCATCGTACCAAAGTCATGATAATGCATTTCCTCATGCTTAGAATTAGTCTTTTCTGATGCATCTCCATCACTTTGTCCAACTCCAAAGACTAAGGAAAGTGTGCACCCTTGCCTTGCTATGACTGCCATCATCCGATCTTCGTTAAGGAGGTCTTCCACAATGTCTAAGTGTTGCACTTTGAACCTACCAGTGCATCCATGCTTTGACATCCTTATGCAATTTGGTCCATCCGCACAACCCTTAGAACAAGGCAAGGTCACCCCTCACCTTGTTGCATAATGAAGTCACCCCAAAACATAGTCATCTAGGGCAACTCGGCTCCATTGTCCACTTCATGGAACAATTAGTCAATCTACTCACCAAGAATTGTACATATGAATTTTCTTTGCCTCACTACTTTACCACCTGGCGATGCTAATGCATATACCTCTCTATTCCTTGGAATGGTTAGGCTTCACCCTCAACCATGCTACAAAAATCAAGAGAAACACACATTCTCAAGTAATTTCTTTATGCTACAATCTACCTATCTACACAATCCTCCAAACGAAGGCAAGTCCTCAACTCGCCTTCTTTTCATTAAGTTACCTCTATGCAACTCAACATCTTCGATGAGTGTGGCAAACATTCCCTCACTCCTCAAATGTCCCAAAAAATTGTCCAAAGTGCTCAAAGTAAAATGAGTCTCCTCAAAGAACTTCCATTCCTTGGGCATGTTAGCACCAATACTCAGTCAACCTCAAAAAAAAACCCCCACCAGATATCTGAGTCATCACACAATCATATGCAAGTCACCAAGGTGTGCTTTGCCTCATCCAATGTCCCATACCAAAGGTTAGTGAACATCACTCAAGTCACTTGGTCTGCGTTCTGCCCATTCAGGTTGACTGCCAACAATTCTTGGTCGAATTCTTTGTTGAATCCATTTAGCCTAGAACGAAACATCCCTACCCATGTTGCAAGTGTCCAAACTCTGGAAATGTCATTGCAACTGTGAATTCATCGCATAACCCAACAAATCTATCTAAGGCACCAAGCACCAAGGTGCCTCATCCATCCTCTCAAACTCGACACTTATATACCTTATTGCCTGCTTCACCACAATGACATTTCCAATGTGCCTCATAAAATAGTTAGGAAACTTCCTTAAGCCACCTCCAAGACTACATCTAAATATTCCTAAGTCCACCACGGGACCCGTTCAAGCAAGTCGCCCCAATATCTCATCATATTTGTCCCATCAAGGCGTCGCAACTGCTACATGACTTCTTTAAATCTGCACCACTTGATTCACCCTCAAGTCTGTCGATTCTCAGCACGCAAAAATATTACACTTGAACCAACAAATCATGCAACTTCCCTTCAAAGAAATCACTGCAACACTTAGGAATGCAAGAAATCAAAACCAACCATACCTTTCTAATGGCATCCTTTGTTCCAACCATGTTCTAAGTTTGTTTTCCTATACATCCACTTTCCCAAGAAACCAACTCTCTGCATGAACTCTCCTCAATCACCATCTGCATCTCTACAAACCTACAAGATCTTCACTGCAATACAAGGTTGAGTCCATCCGTCCACTTCAAAAAATTCACATGCAACCGGACAAACTCATCTCCAATGTCTTTCCATCTCCACACCTTGACTGCTTCTGCTTCAAGGCACCATGCACCCATTGCTTGATTGTCAAGTAATAATGTTGCTAACTAATTGTTGTAACTCTATGAAGAGTCACCTTGTCTGAAGGTTGCGGTCTAGTCCAACAACCCATCTCAAATCAATTGTTGTTCTCAGTGATGCATGACACGAAGACATCATAATGGAAATGTTCCCAACCAACTACCTGCTATGAAGTTTCTCTAGGTCGCCCCAGGTCATCCAACACAACCAAGTGTTTCACCTTGCTGCAACCCAGAACTGCTGCCTTTTGCAATCACTTATGCAATTAGCTTATGTTTTTTTCTTCTGTGATCACTTATGTGGTTAGATATGCAATAATTCATGCAAAACATCTTGTGTTCAAATGCATTTCACAAGTGCTCGATTCTCCCAACTAACTATGTGTCTGGCCTCTCCAAGGTGTGTGCAACAGGTCTGAAACTTACTTCCATCATGAATCAAACCAACTAAGTATGTACCCTAACTATCCATTGCATCAAGTTTGCGACGGGTTCTGCAATCACCCACCCTGTCCAAGTGCTTCGTTTCACCAAAAACTCTACTCCCGTTCTGTACAAGGTGTGCGCCAAGCTCAATATTTCCATCACATTGTCAATCGAACCCCTTTCGTAAGTATGATGCAAAGTATGTGATGAACCAGTTCGCCCCATCGAACGGTTCACCTAGTCTGTGAACGTTCCCACCGAACTAACTTTGCAATGGACTGCCTTCAAAGTTTGCTTGAATACCATCTATTGTCGAGATAGTGGTGAATATCTCACCAATCCTTCACCAAAATCTGCAACAAACAATCTTTGATACCATCTTACACGTCCCCACAATGTGCCTAGTCGAATCTTACGATTGTTCACCACTAGAGGGTGTGAAACACCACAATGTTTCTCACTTGGTTGCTTGGAAACACCAAAGATACTTCGTTCGAACTATGCCTCTTCACCTAGAGCATACCCATACTCTGTTCTAGGGTACTGATGAGTCACACTCCTACTCTAGTGCAACTCTTGTATACTTAGAAAATTGTTAACCGATTAACACTTAGTCATATACAAGCAAGATGGAAAAATCATACAACTCGCCGCACCTCACCAAGACACTCATACACAGATTCATCACACCAAGACTCTCTATTGTAGCCGTCTTTGCAACCTCATGTGTTGCACCTTATACATTCCCTCAACCACGGACTTGTTGTCTATTCTTTTCTCCAAACTTCACAGATTTCGGTTGTCTTACACATGCCTCCAACATATCTATGTTTCCATACTTCCCCAAAATCATCCCAAAAGGAGGTTGCCCCATTCTATCCCCTGAATCCACCTCAAGGCAACACAAGTCCTCCCATGTGGAGTGGCTTGTCTCCTTGTGGGAGCTCACCCCTCTTCGTCTAATCCTACCTCAAAACTGTAGAGATCCTCTTACTCTCCTTGTCTTCCAAAATTGTCTCCCTTGGTTGTGCGCCCTTGTTCTCATATAGGGACTCTAAAGGTCACCATCATGAACCGTCACGTCCTTTTGGAGTGTTGCGACCCTTCACGATCCCATGTGTCCAAATGAATCAATGCACCCCTTTGCAGACCCAGTCTCCCAAACGAATCGTCGTGCCCCTTCGCAGACTTGGTCATCCAAATGAACCCATGCGCTTGTCAGCCGCCGTGCCCCTCAAGACCGACGCACCCAACCTTGGTGCACCCCTCATGCTGGTGTGCCCCAATCTCTTGGTCACTTCATACTTGGGAAAACCCCTTGGCACGTTCACATGCCCAAGGCACCCACTTGCCCAAATAGTGAAACACTTGGGTGTCGGAGAAACCCCAAGTTTCGTCTCCTTCAAGAGTTGGGTGATGGTCTCTTTACCCTTCTAGTCGAAGATCTTACAAATAATATGATAAAAAATTGAAATGATAGAATTATGGGAATATCATAGTTCTGAGATCATTTCATAAGGTTATTGTGGATGCACTGAAAGTATTGTAAGTGTAAGAAATGTTTTGATGATTGCATGAAATATCTATCAGGAGAACAAAGTTATAGAAAATGATTTCTTGAATATGGTAGGGAAATTCGATGGTGGGCCTACCTACTAAAGGAAAATGATGATTATTGTAAGTTGNATTGTAAGTGTAAGAAATGTTTTGATGATTGCATGAAATATCTATCAGGAGAACAAAGTTATAGAAAATGATTTCTTGAATATGGTAGGGAAATTCGATGGTGGGCCTACCTACTAAAGGAAAATGATGATTATTGTAAGTTGGAAATCATAGGAAGAAGGCCATTGTAATGGCACTAGAACCCTTTGATTTTCATAAGTTATTGATTGATTAGAGGTTTCCAATGGGATTCCTGATAGTAAGACTCTATGAGTTGGCACTCTTCTTGCACATGAAATTCTTAGAAATATGGATAGCCTAAGGGACTATTTAGTGGATAAGGGGATTCTTGAGCCTGTAAGGGTGCATGCAACAACGCGGAGGCAAATTAAACAAATATGTTGTGAGATATTCAGATGGCATGGGATCGAGGAGGGTGTGTCAAAAAGAGATAGTGAGAATAACGCTCACCTATGGTAGCCTTGTGAAGGCTTAGAGAAATATTCAAACAAATAAATTGGGCTAGAATTGCATAGTTATTTTTGTGTTATGAATATTTCGGCCTACATTATGAAATTGAAGATTCCTATGGGAAAGGATAATTATTGCATAAAATGACTATAACATGCATTTTTCTCTTGATGATTGGTATAGGTACATGTCGATATGATAAAAATTCGGAAGTTATATAAGGTAGTGAAAAGCCAATGCATATGCATTATGTACAATTTAGCCACCAACTATGCAAGTTTGCAAGAAAAAGGATGGAATGAAGGTAAATTTGAAGAAGGCATATATTTCATTGTTGAAAAGAATAAGAAAATTGAGGACGATGTTATTTAAAATGGGTGATTAATGCAATACCCCTAGTTGTGATCCCCTTGGATTACAAATGTATATGTAATAATAAAATGATTGTAAACCAATACCATATGTTAATTTGATGCATCTATCATCTACAAATACATACAACACTATACACACATGTAAACAAAGCAAGGGACATCGAAAATTATATGCTCAAGAAACCCCCGAAGGGAAAATTTTATAAATTAAAATATTTTTGTGTTACATTCTAGTTTACAAATGGTCCCTTATATAATGATAGGTGACCATAAAAATTATTTCATAATTAGATGGTTATTCCAAACCATCTCCATAACTCTCTCCACAATATCTCCACTAATCTTTCAACAATTTTTTATCCCTAAATCTTCATCTCTCATTCCTATGTAGACTTCTAGAATTAGTCTACATCATTACAAATTATCATATAATTTATTCATTATTCATGATCACAAGCATGAATTATTCATTCATACTACCCCTTAACAAATACTTGTGATCTTGATATTCAATCTTTGTCTCTTCAACTAGTCTCATCTTCATCTTCATTGATCTTTACTCTTTTTATTCATTTGCAATCTTCATATTTTGTTCTTTTGTCTTCATCCACATTAATATTCTTGTACCTAAAAACATAAGCATTGTCAAAGTACATATAAAAAAATTACCATCCACTGGAGTACATGGCTCGCCAACCGATGTATCCATTGGTTCTCTAGAAAACCTTTTCTCATACATGGTTCATCAACCATTCTTCCACCACATGTCTTCATACCTATACCTTTTACTCCCCCGCCATTATTAGTCATCATCCTAGGTTTTCTTTGGCTTACTCATAACCATACTCTTGATGCACCTGCATCAAAGTACCAAGGAACTAAATACTTATTCATGGGCTCTTGTCCGTGAGTTCATAAATGTTGGTACATTGGTTCCTATGACTCACTCCTCTAGCTCTAGTTTTCACATCACAAAATTTTGTTCCATAGTTTTCTCCACACAAGTTCATTTTTCATAACTTGCAAAGTCCCTTTCATACTCAACAGAGAAAGTCCCTTTTTCATGACTTGAAATATCTCTATTTGCCTCAAATCTTTTGTCAATCATGGATTTCCTCAAATCAGTGGTTTTTCCCATGGTTGAGCTTCTCCTTTTAATATAACAAATTATGGGGGATCTATGCCTCATCAAGCTTACATAAACATTTTACTTAAGTACATACAATTTCATTTCAATATAATCTAACCTTTTACAAACATAAGACCAAGACCTTTTTCAAACATTATTCAAGGACCATTAAACTGCTTAGGGATGTCTCTTTCATGGATTCACTACATCTACATCTATTAAATTTTCACTATGCTAGGCTCAAGCATGAGGTTTATTTCAATTTTACCTTTTACTTGAACCATAAACAAATGCAGCTACACCATTCACAATTGTTGCAATAACCAAGATCACAAGAAGAAATACCATGCACAAGAACACAAGAAATATCCTGGGAAACCCTTCTCAACAAGGGAATAAAACCCAACAATCCTTTGCTATATTCTCAAGAGAAATACCTCCCACACCATAGACCTAGCACAATATCTCTATTTGCCTCAAATCTTTTGTCAATCATGGATTTCCTCAAATCAGTGGTTTTTCCCATGGTTGAGCTTCTCCTTTTAATATAACAAATTATGGGGGATCTATGCCTCATCAAGCTTACATAAACATTTTACTTAAGTACATACAATTTCATTTCAATATAATCTAACCTTTTACAAACATAAGACCAAGACCTTTTTCAAACATTATTCAAGGACCATTAAACTGCTTAGGGATGTCTCTTTCATGGATTCACTACATCTACATCTATTAAATTTTTCACCATAGGCCCAAGCATGAGGTTTATTTCACTTTACCTTTACTGAACCATAAACAAATGCAGCCTACACCCATTCACAATTGTTGCAATAACCAAGACTACAAGAAGAAATCATGCACAAGAAATCATCAAGAAATATCCTGGGAAAACCTTCTCACCAAGGGAATAAAACCCAACAACTTTACATATATTCTCAAGAAATACCTCCCACACCATAGGACCTAGCACACAAAAGGGTGCTCTCTCAAAACCAAGAAGTTACAATTAATAGAGGTGCGCACTTCAGCCTTATAAGTTGTACTTGCTGAAATTCTGAAATTACATGTGAGTTGTGTGTTTCCTCAATGGGGAAATCACCTTTATTTATACTAGATTGGACACATCAAAAGTGGTGTCTATTGGCACAACAAGGCCGACCTCAATAACTCATAATATAATTAATAATTACAATATTAATTATCTTTCACTTTATGGTGGGGCCAACATGTACCCTTTACATCACAATTAGGGTTATAGGTAAATCTTACTCTTAGACAATATAGCAATGGATCTCACACACCCACTAGTTCTCAACCACTAGGAGCACGTCCACTTGTGCTCATCCACATGGACGTCCTATTCAACAAATATCTATCTCTCACGAGAGAATCATCTGGTCACACACCCACTAGTGATCAGCCACTAGGGGCACGTCCATATGTGCTCAGCCACAAGGACGTCCTACTCAAAATATCTCTATCTCACCGAGTCTCACAGGAGAATCATATGGACTACCACATCGTCTCAACTCTCTACACAGAGGAGAATGATACACCCATCACATGGGCACCTTCACCCCTCACAAGGGTATGCACATCATTTCATCTCAAACGGCACACCCATCTCATGGGAATCCTCCCCACACAGGGGAACACAACGTTCCATATCAGTCTTAGAGGAATGACACACCCATATCATGGGAATCCTCTCCACACAGGGGCACACAACGTTCCATCTTAGTCTCAGAGAGGAATGACACACCCAAGTCATGGGCTCTCTTACAGTCTGACTCACTCAGTCTGTGTCCTAGAGGATGTCTCATGAATTTGTAATCATCAACAACATCAACACACGATATTATTTAATCTTTGCCTTGGTTTTATTTCTTATTCTTGATTTTGCTCGATGTTTTCATCTCCCTTTTATTTTGATTCTCTTCTTCTGCCTCATTCTTCATTTTCTTATGTCATTCTTGCATTGCATCTCCCTTTTCTTGTGCTTCTCTTATTCTGCCTCATTCTTCATTTTCTTATTCCATTCTCCCCGCTACTTCATCTTTCGCCATCCTTTCCTCTTCAGTATTCCCTTGCCTTGGGTTTCTTCTGTTCATGTCCAGGAGTCTACATTCTACTTAAAATTTCCTCTTTGCTTGTACTTTCTTCTGTCATCTGCTTCTATTACGAAGTTTGGATCTTATTTCACCTTTATGTGGCATTTTCCTTCTACAAGTCCCTTCATGTTCTTTCTCAATCTCTCTTATCTTCCTCTGAGCCTCAAAGTGCTCTCTCTTTCACTTCAAGACTCAATGCGCCTCTTCTTCCTCAACAAGTCTTTCTCACCTTGCTAGATACCTCAACTAGGTTGTCTCTTTCTCTGAACTTGGTCTTTGGTATTTATGGTCCTTATTCACCTTCGACCTTCTCTCTGATATTTTATCTTCTCCTCTGTCTTCACTTTCAAGCTTCAATAGTTGTAAGGATTCTTCTTTCCACTAAATTACTCTTTTCTCTTTGGTTGCATCATCTTTGCTAAACTTCGTTCTTTGTTACACTTCATCATGATTTTGTCTTTTGCATAATTCTTCATGTATTCATAATGTCTAGTACTCAAGGATTCCTGCAAACAATTTTAAATAAAACTTGTCTATTTTCGGAATGACCAATTCCAACACAGACTCAAAATTGTGACAATAGTTGGTCAGACTAATTGTCACTACATTGACAACCTGGTTTTTTTTTCTTCCACCCAGAATTACAACAATGTATTTCAATGACATGACATACACTTTATAAATTTAGATTAAGGTGTCAGGTAACATTGATCATGCGCCCTTAGTATTTCATCATAAACATTTCTTATAATCTCAACTTGACTTCAGCTCAAACAACGACTCCTTGAATTCAAATTCACTTGTCTTGACTATGCAACGTTGACATTGACATGACTTAACCCCTTACATCAATGAATACTTGGACTTGAACTCTTATATCAATACTTACATGAATAGACTCTCAACTTAAACTTGAGTTGGACTTCAAAATAACTTGACTTGCACAAGGACTTTATTACAAACTTTAACCATTTTGAAGATTGTATTACATAATTTGCCTTGTCTCTCTTCAATACAACAATATTTGGAAAATAAATGCCTGGATTTATGACCCTCTAGAGACATCCACAAAATTTTTTGGACAAGAACCCAATACAATATAACAATCTAGGCTATAACTAACTCTCTAGACAACTTAAACACCATTATTTCAATTGCATTGCCATTTTTTTTTCATAATGACACTACCATACAATGCATATTCCACACTTCTAGCAATGTTATATCCAAAAACCACTCATAAATAATTGTCAATATTCCAACATTTGTTGCAGGGTAATTTAATTAATCTCAAAGCCATATGTTTTGCTTGATTCTCAGCTTTGCTCACCTACGATTCTAAACTTTGTTGTCTTATCTTTTGCTTTCTTAAAACCTCTTCAAGTTTATCCATCTATCTCTCCATTTCACTAAATTATGCATAATCCTTTGTTGTCTCTACCTCCAAATTTCTTACCCTTTTTTCCTGAATTGTGTCAATCCCAGTCTGCATTATTGCAGTGTCTTCTAATAATTTCTCTCTTTCACAAAATCACCTTGATAAAAACACATCCATTATCACTTCCCTTCTTTTCAAAATAATAATGATATAGAGGAACACCATTAATTTTTTTAATCACTTTGTTCTTTGTTTTAATGCATCTTTCTTCTCATATTTTGCATAAATAGCTCATAAATATAAAAAAAATACCTCAATAATTTGGCATCCATTCCTTCACACTCTTTTGATGAGAATACGTGTAGGCTTCTGTGACCAAATTAGAGAGTTTCTTGATTGGACCGCCTTCGCATTAGCCATCAAACTTTACAACAACAAATTGTTTATGTACATGAACTGCCTCCACTTGGACAACCATGTAGAATTTCTTGATTGTTTCATAAAGACCTTGGATATTTCCAAATAAACCTACCTTTTTTTTTGTTGTTTCATCAGGGTTCTCATTATTCTCCTATTTCCCTCCAAATAAACTTTTCACACAAAGGGCATCCCTATGATATTGGCCTCGCTGGCGAGCCTTTGGCACAAAATGAATGTTTTTATTATTAGCAGGAGGGATTACATAATTGTGACGAGATGATAATGAATCCATAGAAGGAAGGTGATATAACAATCCAGTGCAAGCGGACATACAAGAAACAAAAAAAGCCATTATGTGTCTTGCAACAAAATGGACATCCAACTGATCTGGATTATTTTGAGAAGGAAATAAAGGCAGAAATATAACAGAGATATAACAAGGAGATACATAGAGATATTGCAAGGAACACAATAATACAGTAAAACTCAAATTTTATTAATGGCTATCTGGAATGAAAAATATTGTAAAGTGAAAAGCACACAACCCAACTAGAATGGTGGTAGCTTATCTCTGAAGAGAGATGTGTCAGCTATGATAATTCGCAAGAAGATGATTACAATCAGGCTCCAAATACCTTTTTAACATAAATCATAAATGAGAAAACCTTAAACATCCAAAACCCTAACCCCGGAAGATGAAACACCAAAAGGTTTGTGGGCCCCGATGGGGGTAGTCGCTACGTCAACTTCCCAAGGGCACAAATTTTGCACATGATCTCTGTTTGGGGCACTTGGTACCCCGTTGGAAAGGTCTAGCTGAGTACACATTCTAAACATTCTTATACATCCCAACATAGATCTATTAAATGCTCACAAGTCAAAGAAACATCATTTAGGGCCTCAAAATGGCCCCGGAAGTTTGGGACTTGAAAAACTGTAGAAAAATTGTCATGATGGAAAATGTAATTTGATCCAATGGAACAGGTAGGCAGCGACCAATGTCCACCTGGATCACCAACAGAAAAAGATAGAATTCATCATGGCTAGATCTAGCTCGACTAATGAAATATGGATAAAAATTTGTTTCTTTTGGAGGCTTGATAGTGGACGAATGAAGTGAAAATTACGACAACCTTATTCAAAAAATCCTCTATGATGAGCTGATGGAAAAAATACAGAGATCGAATGATCTATATTAAACACTGATGAGTGACATTGCCCTGGTGGCAAGAGGGTTAACCTCAAATAAACATAATCCTCTGATTTGTTCGTCATTTCAACAAAACAAATACCTAATTCCATAATGTATCTCGTTTGACACACAAAATTTTGTATCAGAAAAACATGTAGGGATACACTATCAATCTCGATGGTGGGCATTCAAATACCGACAATGCTCACACTTATTGCACGATTCCATCAATTCCACCTCTAACTTTCCAATATGAGTGCACAACCACTCTTACGCTTCTCAAGCATGGTGAGGTTGGATCTTGGTCTCCTCCAACTAAGTGTTAGGCAGTGGAAGAAAAAACGTAGAAAAAAACCAGAGCATAAATGAGCTAGATTAAAAACGCATCAAACCAAGAACAACAAACACACAATTGACACAATGATTTATGTGGAAACCCAATGAGGGAAAAAACCATGAGCAATGATTATCGATATTACTATTATTCAAGGGAGAATAACAATAGCCTTCATAGGCATACAATCGTCCTCTCCTCACACACACTGCTCTCCACACAACTTGTTCTCACACTCTTCACACATTGCACTCTCACCTCTATGGGTATGCTCGTATATATAACATATATCACTCAGTTACACAAACTGATCATGAATAAATCACATAGTTACACGGATAGTTCATAAATAGGTTGCATGCATGTGCATTCCTAACATAGTTGCATGCATGTGCATGTGACTGCATGAGGAAAGTCATTGGCATGTTTCCAACAATCTCTACCTTGACAACAATTTACCTGATATGTCATGCCCTTAATTAATTCAACCATCACCTTTCCTGCAAGAGAAGCCAAACACCATCACAACTCCACAACTTCTCTAACAATACCAT
>SNQJ01S0046211.1:28301-43906 GCA_010110895.2 Picea sitchensis | reverse complement strand
TTAGTCGTCGAGCACTGATCTCAGTCGGCATCAGAAAAAGGAATTTTTTGTTTGCGTCAAATTCTTGCATAAGGATATCGTTGATAGTTGATTCCCCTTTGGCGTCGGTAAAATACGAAGACGATAGACGTTAACGAAGAACGAAAAGAAATCATCGATAGTTGATGCCCGATGTAATTGGCGGAATCGAGGAAAATCCATAAGGATCACAAAGAACATTTCGACCGCGATAAAGTTATCCCCGATCGTCGATCTTCGATGCGTTTTCAGCATCGGGACTTTTTCAAGAGAGTCAATCTGAAAGCGTTTTGATAGGTTTATCGTTGATTGTCGATCCTCGATACTTTTTCAGCATCTATAAGCTAAGGTTTGTTTTAGAACGAATAACTTAAGGAAAGTCTCGACTCGGATTAATACGCGTGAATTAATTCACCAGTCTTCAATGCCACGTGTCTCTACCCGGTAGGGGAATCATATGGTACATTTTATCCCGAGCCATTTTTGGTTCCCTAGGTCTGAGTCACACCTCCAAGTCATCTTTTCCACGGCAACATTGTAGAGTAAGATCGATCGACATCGAAACTTTTTGCAGGAGGACATCAACGAAAACGTTCATAGCATATCCTCGATCCTCGATCCACCCACTGAGAGAGAAACACGATGGGACGTTTTAGCATCAAATATGATCGGATTTTGAGCATTTAAGGAGATGATTAATACCCAATATTGCAGTAGTGTCTACCTCGTGTGCTAATCAAAATAGTCATTTAAAATCACTGATAGACCACATCACCACCCGTGCCTCCGTCATCAACCCACGATGAATTTAAGTTATAGAGATTTGGTGGTTGATTTGTTAAAATTTCACTCATAACCCGAATTGAATGGCTGATGCGACATGGTAAGTTCTTCCCTAATTAATTTCTCTTGAGCCATTGTAAATGAAATCATTTTGTGCATAAGAGAATTCTGGAGCATCCGAAGGAGCAAGATGAGTGACTCGAAGGCTATATCGATCCCGTGATTATCAAAATAACCAGGTTTTAACAAGCTTCAGAGGTATGTATCTGAGTCTGTAAATTTGTTGGTTGTAACTCATATGTATTTATCCGGTTTTTGTTTCACACTGTCTTTGAAATTTTATTTTAGTTGCAGGAACAATTCCGCCAAGAAATCCAACCACCAAACGATTGTCGAGGTCACCAAAGCTGAAAGACCAGAGGTAGGCGAAGGCTCTTCTCCAAGTGCCACACAACAATTGGAATACACTCTAAGGCTAGAACTTGTCATTAAGACAACAATGAAGAAGGTTTTCATCCAACCTTCGACATTTGGAGATATAGAGGCAAGCACAGGGTCCAAGATGTCACTCCCACATTGGGGAGAACTCTTTAACAAGATCAGCCGAGAGGAATACCCAGAATATGTCCCACATAGTGATCTAGATTTAAGGGCACTCGACGACAAGGTGTTGTCAAACATTCGACGGTCGTACCTACATATGGTGGCAAGCAGAACCCCCATTTTTCCCTACATAGAAGTCATGAAGTGGCTCATCGACCACACATAAATTTTTAATCAACGATGACAATGGTGGGTGTGTCGGAGTGTTACTTCTCGTAGAAGTTCAGAAATACTACAAACTCAAAGACCCCAAGGATCGTCTACATACATATTTTGTCGTGAAGTTCTATGAATTCCATGACACCAACCAGGTGATGACCTCATGGTGGAGGGAAGACAAGAAGTTCACCAACCAGAGCACTAGCTGGTATGGGACGACCAACTTAAGGGAGCCATACATCGATTTGATGGCTCTCATCTGTCGATTATATGGAGAGAAGGACTGCTCCAGATTTTCAGAGGCATGGATGCCCTTGGATTACACAGTGGCGATCTCTAGGAGTGGTTTCAATTGGGGAGCAATAATTTATAAACAACTGAGCATCTATGTACAATAGGATCAGACGTCGAAGGAAGGAGAGACACCATCTTTCTACATGGCTTCATACTTTATTGATGTCATGTGTGCCAGAAACATCTTCGTCGGCATGTATCTGAGCTGGCATGTTGCAGAGCTCCCGGTCCACGTCTACTTCAACAGGTATAATAAATATAATAAGTCTTACTCCCTCATCTGTGATGAATTCATCGGGAAAAATTATTTTATTCTTTTTAAGAAGGAATGCCAAAGACTATCTGTTGTGGCCAAGAAAATTATACCCAAGGTATGCCACCGATACTTGGACGAGTGCGACGCCTACATTAGGGTGTCCGAAGCCACTGGAGCACCACATCTCCTACTAGCTCATGTCCTAGACTGGCTTGTTGTAGGAGAAATATGTTATCAAACCATCTTACAAAGTTAGAACCCCACCTTGTTCAAGGACAAGAAACGGGCATTCATATCCTATGTTTATCATGTAGGGTTCTACCTGGTAAAGGATACTGCTCAAGCCAAACAATAAGGGTTAAGCCAACTCGAGTTCAGATTCCCAACGGGTTGATTCTGCAAGAACGATCCAAAGGGTCGGGTCTTGCAATATGCTTCACAAGTGTCATCCTGTTGGTCCTACACCCACAACAAATTTGAAGATGAAGTCTTCACAGAAAATGCCCAGGATTAGGATGAAGTGGTACAAAGGATGGTCGACCTGAAAATGACCAGGTTCAGGGCCATGAGCCTGGATGAAAAAGTGAAAACAACAGAATAGTCGGCTCAAGAGGCCCTTAGAGCCAGGGAATAAATCAGAGCGACAGAGGTAACAGAGGTTTCCTTGGCGGCTCCAGTGAAAAACAAGGAATTCTTGATGACACCAGAGGCACATGCAAGGGGATTTATCCTAATAGAACAAGCATAGAGAGCGATCGATCAGTTGTAGGATGACATGGACCTTGTAGAAATGGCAAGGGTCCCTGCCAACAACCTAGTTGAAAGACGAGTAGGTGAAAGTGGCCCAGAATTGATACAAATTGAATAAATCGTAGGGTTAGATAACTCTAAATTTACAACGCCACAGGTTGGATCACCAGGGGATGTTTCAGCTCAGCCATAGATAACAAGAACATCTGGGGGAGAAAGTGAACTAAACCCCCTCCACGACTTGATAAAAATCTATGATGATGAGGAGAGTTCGGAGGTGTCCTTGGTGACTCTGGTGCATATCACAGAGGAAAAGGATCCCAAGAAGGCATATTCCCCAACTCCTGACGCTCGAATTCAAGGTCTTCTTAGCTTACCTAGGGAGATCAACAAATCTACGAACCTATGAATGAGGTTGTTGATATACAAGCCATCTCCTATGACCAGAAGAGGAAAGCCATCATGAAGAGAACAACCAAGAAGAGGAGCCTTACTCTGGATTTCTCCATCCTCATCACCACAGAAGAAAAATTGATTACCACAGAGCATGCCAAGACATCTGAGGTTATCAACGCAGGGATGGCTATCACAGATGCCACCCTGGATAGAGAGAAAAGGGATGAAGAGGAGCTTGTTGTTGTGTTGAAGGAGTTGGAACATCTACGCCATTTGAAAAAATATTATCAGGACTCCACACAGGTCGCGGTGTTCCTGAGAAGCGAATTCCAGGAGGCCTACAGTGAATTTACGAATGAACGACACCTTTTCACTGTAAGGATAACCGAGTTCCAAGAAGACACCCTCATGGCACTGGAGACGTGAAAATATATGGAAAGGTGGCATAAGAAATCACACCAAGCAGTGGAAAGGATCGACTACATCAGCGTGGTTCAACAGTGTCGAGATGTCGAAGAGCACGACATCCGGGTACTAAGGGAAGCAACATCAACCGCATAAAGAAGTCGATCGAATACTGGGTGAAGATGGCCCAAAAACCCCATCAAGAAATCCAAGAGAAATGGGCCGAGTGAGAAAAGAGTTGGACCAAGATCAACCGGGCGATGAGAGACATCGACCTTCCATAATTTGTCACACCCGATGACTTTTTCGACTTGCATGACATAGTTAAATTACATGTCGAACAAGACTCATCGTGGGCTATAGAGATAGAAAAGGTGGCAAACATGGTGCCAAGTCAAGTGCAGCAGTTCATGGAACACCTGATCAAGGCTCGGACTGTGTTGCAGCAGTTAAGTGCTAGAATAGTCAAGTATCGGGAACAGGCAGTAGAGATAAGGGAGGTCCTTTCGGCCCCAATGGAACAACACAAATTCTCATATGCCAACACATGTGACAATCTCTTCGTCAAATGGTCGGAGTATGAGAAGAGTCATTCACTCAAGTGAAACATTTGACGACTCTTATAATACTACGCGATGAAAGCATCATGTGGTGATGTTTTGTTTTACTTAGCTTGCACTTTTGATCATTATTTTTAGTTAATAATATGTTATAAATAAGGAGATCGACCTGTAGAAAATGGTCGATGGTTTTTGCAAAGACCCTCATTTTTGGATTTGTAAAGAACTATTTCGGAGCTACCTTAATTGAGAAGTCTTGTTTAGGACCAGAGACAGGTTTGTGTTTTTCATCAAAAGCGTGTGTAATTGGATCTGAAGAAGAATTATTTCTGATTTTATCTCATGAATGGATGTTGTAATGAGTAAGAGCCTTTGAATCTGTTGATAAGTTACTTGATTCATTATTTTCATAGTTCTTGTCTTTAATGATGAAAAGTAAATCGTTGTGTTAATATGTGATTGATGATTAGAGTTAAGGAAATTATTTTTCTTGCCATCATTTATTGCATGTATGTTTTCTCTTGATAATCGTATCCCAATCAATAATTGGAACACCAACATATTAATGTATTAGTACTATGATTTTTGTAGGTGTAAGAATCGTTGTCTGCATGCTTGAGCAGAAGGGTTATCCTGAACTCAACCTTCTTCAGTATTTAAGTCTTTCCCCTTTTGTTACCGAACTGGTTTATACTATCATTTATCTTGTATCGGTCCCATCTATAAGAGAAAACACCAAAAGAGAATGTTTAAACTGAAGGAGGAGATTTCACAAGAAGACGTCCTGCCAATCACTATGTAAATCCCATCGATCATTTGGTCGGATCGCAAGATCTGGAGAACCATTCCACCATCAAATGTTGCAAAGTCTAATTGGGCCTTGGTGGCGGATTTGGTTCCTACTATTGAGTTAAAAGGATTTAGGACCCCCCAACATAATTGGCGCTAGAAGGAGGGCCTAAAGAATGAATGGTTGACAATATTTTTGACATAATATTTCACTCAGCCCGTAGATTCAAAACAACCCACATGCATGGCTAGTCATTCCCAAGACAACCCACACACACTAAGTACTCCTGAAATGAGTAAATCACCCCAAAAAGAGGAAGAAAATCTATTCCATGAAATACATTATGCTCTCCCTCACGAGGAGTTGAACCAGTTCAGAAGAATCACAAGAGCTTACGCCCAATAGATCAGAGCGATGCCCTTAGCTCTGTTACTTCCTCGAAGAAAACAAGTAAGAAGACTAGTGGTTGATACCCCCAACCGGGTTTTTGTGCACACAGTAGAATACCTAATAGATTTCTCCCTCACTGGAATTGAACATCCTCTTAATCTAATCCCCGAACCACCAGCTAACAACTGCTCTGAACTAGATGATTTTTCGGACAAGGAAGGGTTTAACTCAGAACGCTTAGTTTCGGGATCAGACGACATGGAAGATAAAAATGATCATAATGAAGAAAGGGGAAACCCACCTCAGAATAATCAACCTTGGTTAGCCAGAGATTCTTTGGCCATCCCCGGATGAGTACATTACCTTCCCCAACATCTGGAAAAGTTACTCCTTAAATTTGACCCTGAAACCTCAGGATTGCCTAAAGACCATATCAAAAAATTCATACTAGCTATCAGACTGATGAATGTCCAACATGAAGACATAGTATGCAGGATTTTCCAATACACTTTTTAGAATTCGGCTTCCACTTTTTATTTTAACTTACCTGTAGGATCCATAACTAGTTGGATGAAGTTTCAAAAGTATTTTCTAGATAAATTTGCAGAAGAAACCACTACAGGAGATTTAATGGCCAAGTTGTTCGCCGCCACCATGAGTTCAAAAGGGAAGGTTAAAGACTTTAATCAATGGTTCACCACTATCCTAAACAAATTTCAACCCGAAGCTAAGCCCACTCAGGAACTGCAAATCGAAGTATATGCTAATGCTCTCCCAGCTTTTATTTCCATGTTTGTGAAGAGAGCTGCCAAAACAACCTTAGCAGAGTTTTGAAGAAGAAAAAACAATAGAGTTCCAAATGAAAGGATGTAAAGAAGGCCATGTCTCATTAGTTAAGAAGGAAGTTCAACCTCCTCCCAGGAGAGGAATCTTGTTGACTAGAACCCCAGGGAAACAAACAGAACAAGGTCCCAAAAAGGGGAGTGGAGACATAGAAGACCTACAATGCATGGTTAAGAAGTTGTCGAACGAAATCATTGACATGAAGAGAAGTGCAAGGGAAGGAAACCAAGGCCAAAGGCCCTATAAACCCTTTTTTAAAAGAAATCCATCGTTCAAAACAATTGAACCTCCCCCATCCAACTTAAACATCAATCTAGTAAATGTAGCATCCAACTCTTTGTGTACTTATCACCAAGAGAAACACTCTGAAAGAGAATGCCCTCAATGGGTGCATGCCATGAATTTGATGGCCAACTGGTTTCTAGATGAAGTTTCCCTAATCGAACAGTCAAGCGACTCAACTATGAATATCATTGATCAGGAAGAAGTTGATCAACCAGAAGACACAACCATGTTGATATGGGACCCTGACCTACCAATGCCTTCTGATGACCTATTTGAGGTTCAAGAACAACCTGCAGAAGTCTTGGTTGTGAAAACATGAAGTAGGGGTAAACCTGTCTCAAATGATGTCACTACAACCCAAAGTTCAGGAGGAAAACCAACTCTTTATCACCCGAAAGCACCTTTTGTTCCCCGAAGAAACCCTATAAACATCCATACACAAGAATCGCCCAAGCTAGACTACAACATCATAGAATATTTGAAAAAGTTGAAGGCAAACATATCGGTCATGGACATGTGTAGAATCTCACAGCAAAAGGACTTTTTGTTACAAGCATTGAAATCAGTAGAAAATCCTACAACCAGCACTAACCAAGGAGAAAATCCAACTCCCACAGATCTAAGAAATAAACCAAGTATGACTGCATACTTTGAAGATAATAAGGAAAAACCTTTTGTCCTGCCTTTCCTTTTGACTTTTGAAGTCTTCAACAGAAACCTCCATAACTATTTGGTTGACTCAGGAGCATCCTCCAATGTTATTCCATTGTCTATTTGAAAAAAATTAAACGCAGTCCCTCTCAAAAGCGATAAACATGTAATACAACTAGACAGAACCCAGGTGAAGGTTATGGGAGAGTTCAAAGATGTAATGATCAGAATAGCGACACACCCTAAATTTGTTCAAGTAATTGACATCATTGCAGTAGATATCCCATAAGCCTATGGATTGCTACTGAGTTGAGATTGGTCTGAGAAGTTAAACGATTACGTTAGTACAGACCGGTCTCACCTTTGGCTGCCATTAAAGGGACATGTGAATATGATCAAAATCGATAGGGAAAGATATCTATAACACACGGTCATCGACCTGGAAACCCTTAATGAGCCCTCATCGACAGACTTTCTTGTGCTAGGCAATTATTCCTGTGATTCTGATTTCGGTAATTTCTTCCCCCTCTCATTTGATGTTCCTCTTACTCAAAACTCTAAAGTAAGTTTTCAAGAAACTTTTCCAATAATGGTAGGGGAAACCATCTTTTTTCAGGAACTGGTGTTGGAAACCATGGAACAAATAGGAGGAAATGAGGAGAGTGACAAGGAAGAGGAAGCCGATAGGTTTTTCCCACAATTTTGGACCTTATACTTTGATGGATCTAAATCACAAGAAGGGTCAGGGGCAAGGTGCATCCTCATTGATCCAAAGGGTAAACGAAGTTTCCTATCCTGTAGACTAGAATTTGAATGTACAAACAACACCGCTGAGTATGAATCTCTAGTACAAGGGCTAAAGAAATCCATAGACTTAAACGCTAAATAATTGAAGGTTTTCGGAGATTCTGAAATCATTGTTAGACAAGTAAGGAACACTATGCATTGCAACTCTCCCCACCTGAGGAATTACCAATAGGAAGTGCACAGACTAATAGAACATTTTGAAGCCTTCAACATTACAGTGATCCCGAGAACAAAGAACACTCTTGTTGATTCTCTGGCCACTGTTGCGTCAAGGCTATCGCCTCTAGAAGACTATGAAGCATCCCAGTTCACTGTAGAGCTACTCTAGAAACCATCGGTACCCAATAATATTTCTAATTGGAAGGTCTTTGAAGGAGATGAATAGATCATAAACTTTTTGACCAATTAGGATAATTTTAACAACTTGGCTATTGACGATGAAGTATTCTAGGAGAAATTAGCGGAAACTGGTCCTCATATAGATCAACTGACTGACAAACCAAGGTCTCACATGATACTGAAGGGAGTAGCCAATTTAGAAAAACTTTTTGACCTAAGGGAAAGATTTAAAGGGTCAAAGAACGCAAAGACATGGAGTTCTTGTCCCATGCACGAAACTATAAATCTAGGAACCCCATAAAACCACAAGAATATAAATCTTGGAAAGACAATATCTAAAGAGGAAAGGAAGGCCCATCTCAAACTTTTCAGACAATATCAAGATGTTTTTGCATGGTTCTATCGAGATCTGAAAACTTATGATACTTGTATCATTCAACACACTATCCCATTAAAGCATGAAGTGAAACCCTTCCAACAGAAGCTCTGGAAGTACCACCCATCCCTGGAGCCTCTCGTGTGTTAGGAGTTGAATAAACTACTAGATGCCAAGATTATCTTCCAGGTTAGACACTCTGCATGGGTAGAAAATTTGGGTCTAGTGAGAAAAAATTCGGGGGAGATCTGCCTATGTGTAGATTTCAGGAACCTCAACAGAGCTTCAGAAAAGGACAACTACCCAGTTCCACCAATGGAGAAACTCTTGGAGACTGTGTCTGGCTCTAATATTTTATCCCTGCTAGATGGGTTCTCAGGTTACAACCAAGTTCTAGTTTCAGAGGAAGACTGTTTGAAAACTACCTTCTGAACCAAGTGCGGAACCTTCACTTAAAAACTTATGCCCTTTGGGTTAATCAATGCAGAGGTGACCTTCCAAAGGGCTATGGATGTAGCATTTCAGAGACTAATCAACAAGTGTGTAGTAGTCTATTTGGACGACGTGACTTTGTATTCAAAGAATAAAGAAGATTCCATCCAACACTTAACCCAGATTTTCAAAAGGTGTAGGAAATACGGTATATCTTTAAACCCTAAGAAAACTATCTTTGGTGTTGAAGAGGGGAAGCTATTAGGTCATATTATATCTCAAGAAGGGATTCACATAGACCCAGAATGGATTAGGGCTATAGCTCAGCTTCCATTACCCCACAACAAAAAGGTTATGCAATCCTTCTTTGGGAAAATCAATTTTGTAAGAAAATTCACCCCCAATTTCGTTGAGACTATCAAACCCTTGCAAAAAATGATCCGTAAAGATGTTGAATTTAAGTGGGACGATGAACAAAAGTGTGCTTTCAGCGATATTAAGAATGCAATATCTCAAGCCCCAGTGTTGCGAAGTCTTGATTTTAGCAAATATTTCTTCCTCTATACTTTTTCTTTCGACCAATCGTTAGATGTAGTACTGACTCAGAAGGATGATGAAAACAATGAGGCCTCGATATCATTCATGAGCACTAACCTCCAAAGGGATGAACCGAATTACCCTGCTATAGACAAACAAGCTTATGCAATATACAAGGCAGTGAAACACTTCAGATCTTACATCCTTAAGAACCATACCAAAGTCATCGTGCCTCATCCTGCAGTCTGATCCCTATTCACTCAACAGGATATGGGGGAAAGAAGAGAAAATTGGATGGTAGTAGTACAAGAATTTGATCTAGATATAAAACCTGCTAAATTGGTTAAAGGACAAGGGTTATGCAAACTGGCAGTTGAAGCCCAAGATCAAGTAAATGAAGACCCTGGATGGGAGAATGAATTGGCCTTATGGTGTGGTGAAGCTTCATACGTCTCCCCAGGGCAAGAATATTGGTATGAGAAAATGACTTATCTTCTGCATCATGGAACTTTCCCAGAAAACCTAAACCATAGGGAAAGGAGAGCCCTTAGGTTAAAATCAACACAATATCGCCTCATAAATTTGGTACTCTTCCGTATTAATTATGATGGGGTACTTTTAAGATGTCTCGAATGCGAAGATGCAGACAAGGTTCTAAAGGAAATACACGATGGTCCCGCAGGTGGACATTTCGCGGGAAATGACACCACTCACAAAATACTTAGAGTTAGCTATTATTGGCCTACTATGTTCAGGGACGCTCACACATATGCTATAAACTGTAAAAATTCTCAAATAAGCACGGGGAGGGAAAACAGAGTGGTTGTCCCACTTCAACCTATGGTTGTCTCCAGTCCATTCGAGCAATGGGGATTAGACATCATTGGATAAATTACACCAAGTTCTTAGAAACAACATACATACATACTCACCGCCACATACTATTTCAAAAAATGGGCCGAGGCCATCCCTCTGACTCATGTAAACTAAAAGGTGGTGATCCAATTCATAGAGAAATAGTTGATCACAAGGTTCGGTATTCCTTCCGTCCTTGTTTTTGATAATGCAGCTTACTTTTATTCCACCTTATTAATAGAGTTTTCTCTAGACAAAGGAATCATAATCAGATACTCTACAAACTATTATCCATAGGGGAACAAAGTGGCAGAATCAACCAATAAGAACCTAGTGAGGATATTAAAGAAAATAGTTGCAGACAACCAGAGGAAGTGGCACAGTTCACTCCATAACGCCTTATGGGTTGATAGAGTAACACCCAAGGAAGCCATAGAAAATTACCCATACTTTGTGGTATACGAACATGAAGCCATTCTCCCGAATGGGCTATATCTCCCATCTCTTCAACTTGCTCAGGATTCGAAAGGACATCCCTCATCGGTCATACAAAAAAGAATTGATACCCTCCTCATGCTAGAAAAAGAAAGGGAGAAAGAAAAATAAAAATTCATAGCTCATTAACAGATAGTTAAAAGGTGGTTTGATAAGTATAAGGCTAAAGAGAAGAATTTTGAAGTAGGAGACTTAGTCCTAAAATGGGACAGAGAAAATGTGTCGAAGGGAAAACATTCTAAGTTTCAGAATCTATGGCTCAGACCTTTTCACGTAGCTGAGAAAATTGGGGTAGGCACGTATCTATTGCAGATTCTTCGGGGGGAACCTGGCACCCTCCCGATGAATGGCCAAGCCCTAAAACAATATTTTCATTAAAAAAAAAATGTGTGTGTGTGTGTGTGTGTGTTTTCATGATGTTTTGTTTTTAGGAAGGCTAATTGCAGAGTGCATTTTTTTGTTTTTGTTTCTTGCTATAGTACTTATGCTCTTTTGAAGATTGTGTTTAGAAAAACATTGGTTGACATCAATTCATGTGATATGACGAACTTTATTCCTGACTCATCACTCACATACAACACAAGAAGTGTTGGGAGACTTGCGGTTGTTTAAAGGGGTTTTCTATCTAACCTACAGATGAACAACCTTGCGAAAATTATGAAGTGTATTCCTTGTGGTGTGGTAAAAACCTTAAGGGAAAGGTGGTAAGCTGGAAAGGACTGCGTGTACCTCAAAGACAGAGCTAGCAAAAATTCAACTTAAACCATCTCATTTTGCGAATAACACCTGTCCTCCTCTCCCACTCACTCAGGGCATTCTATGAAAATAAAATCAACCATATCAAATGAGTGTACAGTGGGAGAGGGTATGCAGATAACTCCGTCAGGGCTATGGATGCTCATTGGAAACGGAGCAAGATCGGTAACGTCGGGGTGACTCCGTCGGGGTTATGGATGCTCGTTGGCAGCAGAGCAACACCATAGCAAGTGAATAAGGATAACTAATGGCCTTGGTTCCAGTGAATTCTTTACTCTAATCTTGTCAAAGGGGGCGTTAGTCAAGGTTACAGGAAATGGAGGTGGAATAAAGGTTGAAAACCCCACAAGCAGTCCCAGATGCATCAACCGGGGAATTTCAAATGCAAGGATAAAAGAGGCTCTGATAAAAATCAGTAAATTTCTTAACCAAATTTTGCATCAGCTGAGCCCCAGGTAGGAACAGAGATTTTTCTTTCGCCCCGTAAGTTTCCATTTGTTGAGCACTCAACACACCCTAAAAAGCCTCTGTCAAATTTTTAATTTTTGGGTACCACTTGATCTTTTGTACTGACTGATTCGATTCCAATTTTGAAAATGTTTTGTCTCTGCTTATTTTCATGACTCTCATCACCCATTCAGGTTTTCTTGAACTTATGAAACCCCATAACTTAAAAATACTTTAAACGCATGAATAAAAAATCGACAGCCAAACACTTCATCGAACGCGCACAAGGTCGGCATCGAAAGTAATTCAAAGAAGGAAAAGAACCACTCAGAAAAACCTCAGTCGTCGAGCGCCGATCTCGGTCGGCATCGGAAAAAGGAAGTTTTTCTTTGCGTCAAATTCTTGCATAAGGATATCGTCGATAGCCGATTCCCCTTTGGCATCAGTAAAATATGGAGACGATAGATGTGAATGAAGAATGAAAAGAAATCATCGATAGTCGATGCCCGACATACTTTTTCAGAATAGGGGAAAATCCAGAAGGATCACGACGAACATTTCGACCGTGATAAAGTTATCCCCGATGCGTTTTCGACATCGAGACTTTTTCAAGAGAGACGATCTGAAAGCGCTTTGATAGGTTTATCGTCGACCGTCGGTCCTCGATACTTTTTCGGCATCGACACGCTAAGGTTTGTTTTAGAATGAATAACTTAAGGAAAGTCTCGACTCTAATTAATATGCATGAATTAAGTCACCAGTCTTCAGTGCCACGTGTCTCTACCCGGTAGGGGAATCGTACGGTCCATTTTATCCCGAGTCATTATTGGTTCCCTAGGTCTGATTCACACCTCCAAGTCATCTTTGCCATGGCAGCATTGTACGTTAAGATCGATCGGCATCGGAGATTTTTGCAGGAGGACATCAATGAAAATGTTCATAGCATATCCCTGATCCCCGATCCACCCACTGAGAGAGCGACATGATGGGACATTTTAGCATCATATACGATCGTATTTTGAGCATTTAAGGAGCTAATTAATACTTGATCTTGCATTATTTTCTACCTCGTGCGCTAATCAAAACATGCGTTTAAAATCACCGATAGACCACATCACCACCCGCGCCTCCGCTGTCAACCCACGATGAATTTAAGTTATAGAGATTCGGCGACAGATTTGTTAAAATTTCACTCATAACCTGAATTGAATGGTTGATGTGACACAATAAGTTCTTCCCTGTTTAAATTCTCTTGAGTCGTTGTAAACGAAATCATTCTACACATAAGAGAATTCTGGAGCTTCTGAAGGAGCAAGACGAGTGACTCAAAGGCTGTATCAATCCTGTGATTGTCAAAGTAACCAGGTTTTAACAAGATTCAGAGGTATGTATCCGAGTCTATAAATTTGTTGGTTGTAACTCATATGTCTTTATCCGGTTTTTGTTTCGCACAATCTCTGAAATTTTATTTTAGTTGCAGGAACAATGCCACCAAGAAATCCAACCACCAGATGATCGTTGAGGGAAATGAAGCTAAAAGAACTAGAGGTAGGCAAAGGATCTTCTCTAGGGGCCGCAAAACAATTGGAATATATTGCAAGGTCGAAACCTGTCATTAAGACAGCAACGAAGAAGGTTTTCATCCAGCCTTCGGCCTTTGGAGATACAGAGGCAAGCAGAGGGTTCAAGATAGCACTCCCACATTGGTGAGAAATATTTAAAAAGATCAGTCGAGAGGAATACCCAGAATATGTCCCACACAGTGATCCATATGTAAGGGCGCTCGACGATGAGGTGTTGTCGAACATCCAATGATCGTACCTACATATGGTGGCAAGTAGAACCCCCATTTTTCCCTGCATAGAAGTCATGAAGTGCTCATCAACCACACAGACACACAGAAATGCTTAATCAACGATGACAATGGTGGGTCTGTCAGAGTGTTCCTTCCGATAGAAGTTCAGAAATACTACAAACTCAGAGAACCCGAGGAGTGTCTAAATACAGATTTTGTCGTGAATTTGTACGAACACCATGACACCGGTCGGGTGATAGCCTCATGGTGGAGTGAAGACAATAAGTTCACATATCGGAGCACTAGTTGGTACGGGATGGCCAACTTAAGGGAGACATACATCTATTTGATGGCTCTCATCTGTTGATTATATGGAGAGAAGGATTGCTCCAGATTTTCAGAGGCATGGATGCCCTTGGCTTACACAGTGGCGATCTCCGGGAGCGGTTTCAATTGGGGAGAAATAATTTATAAACAACTGAGCATATGTGTACAACAGGCTCATACATCGAAGGAAGGAGAGACACCAACTTTCTATATGGCTTCATACTTTATCGATGTCATGTGTGTTGATTTTTAAATAATCTAGGTTAAGCATGAAGTTCATTCCATTTTTATCATTTAACCATAACCATAAATGTTGCAGCAACCAAGATCACAAGAAGAAGCACCATGTACAAGAACACAAGAAGTATCTTGGGAAAACCTTCTCAACAAGGGAAGAAAACCTAGCCAAATCCTTAGCTATATTCCTCAAGAGAAATACCTTCACCACCAATATAAACCCTAGCACACAAGAGGGTGCTCAAACCCTAGAACTCTATCACCCAAGAGAGGTGTGCACCTTTTCCAAAGAAGTGTACTTGCTGAAATTTCCAAACTCACATGAAAGATATATTTCCTCAATGGGGAATTTACCTTTACTTATACTAACCTATCCTTGTCAACAGAAGTGTCTATTGGCAAGACAGGGCCAACCTCACTTAGCTTATAATATAATTAATATTAACCAGATTAATTATCTTTTACATTAATTACCAGTCTCATTAAGGTAGGGTCGACCTGTACTCTTTACATTACAATCAGGGTTACAAGGAGGTATGACTCTTGTACAATATAGAAAAGGATCTGATACACCCACTAGTGCTCATCCACAGGGATGTCCATATCTCTGGCTCACTGCATTAAACAAGAGAACTAGATCTTCACATGTTCACCTGTGCTCGTCCACATGCACGTCCACTCTACATATCTTCTTTCCCACTACCTCACACAGGAGAATCATTTGTAGTTTTCTCATCAACTATGTTGCTCAGAGGAGGCTAATACATCATCTTCATTTCTGTTCACATGACGATGCACTCAGCACTTTGGGATTTCACACGTTTGCCTTGTCTCAGCCACAAGCACGTCTAATTTGACAGATCGCCTTTCCCACTAGATAATCATCTGGAGTTATTCTCAACTCTCTAAATGAAGGAGGTCATCTCTACATTCTTTCTCTGTCTCAGGAAGGAACCATGTGCCCTTCTTTAGGGGCTTTCTCTCAGGTTTGTAAGTTGAGAGAAAGACTCACATAGCTA
>SNQJ01S0046211.1:4291-28291 GCA_010110895.2 Picea sitchensis | reverse complement strand
AAGAGGTTATTGTGCAACTCATATCTCTTGTCTATCTTGGAGTTGTGCTCCATGCTCACATTGGTGTACATGGTGTGTACTTTTGTTTTATTCTGATATCTTAAGCATGCATATCATTACATAGAGTAGGGTAGGAGAAATAATCTCAACATGTGAGCATTATATTTCATTTCATGTTGTCATTGGCATTGTTGGCTTATGCCTTATTTTATAAATCCAATAAATTTGAGCTATCATTGATGCAATGGATTATATGAACATTGATGTGGTGTTTAGGGATGTGAATTTAGATCCATTCCACCACATGTTTTTTCTTAATCTCTTGGTGGTCATTCCTAGCAGGTACATGTAGCAGATTATGAGGTTCTCATGCACTCCCAAGAAGAGTGCATGTCCCCAATTTGGATCCATTTGTTACCCCTCATTTTTTTACGAGGCTTACGCAAGTGAATTTTTTCATTACTCTTGTGATTTTTATCACAAAGATAGGTTGACAGGTTGAAGGAGTTTTGATGGCCTAGGGGTTATGAATCCACTTTATAATTTTGATGCCTTGGTTGATGATTGATGAGATGATATAGTCATGAGTGTCTTGATGGTGTTTTACTTGGTATAGTTGCTTATCATAGAGAGAGAATCACACTTGGTCATTAATGTTCTAGCCTTCATTTACAATAGGAATTAATGGTATATGTAGATGTATAACCCCCTTGATGGAATTCCCTAACACTTCTGGGCTAAGTTGAAATTGTATTGGCATCTTCATTTGGTCAGTTTCATGATGGTATAGAGAACCTAACATTTTATTCTTTCTTTCATGTGATCTCACATTCATTTGGGGTGATTTGAGATGGTCTAGAATGATTGGATCCTTGGTATAATAATGTTGTATCTTATGCGGCTTGCTTTATCACTCAAATTGATCTATTATGATGTGGATCATGGTTTAATGTGGAATGGTCACCCCTTGAAATATATGTGGAGACATGCACACATTTGTTACACTTTTTCTTGAAGTTGTCCCCATTCTTGGTGAGTTTGTTGATCACTTGGATGACTTGGCACATGGTTGATGATGATACATGAATTGTTTGACTCCTTCCTCCATGGATATGACACCTTGCACATACTTTGAGGATGTTTTGGTGGATTGGAAGGTCACACGTGACATCTTTGGAGGAGTATCTTTCACACATGTTGAGGCATAGTCTTAATTTATCGGTTGATGAGGGTCCACCCCCTTACTTCATGAAGTTATGCCTTGCTTCATGGATCCACTTCCTTAGCACTTGATTTGAGGAAGACATCCACCATTTGAACCCACATTATGCACTCTTCCATGCTTTATTTATGGAACACTTAAAGATCTCACAATTTCTATCTTTGGAGTGTTGACATGGTTCATGCCCTATTTTGAGGAGACGTCCACCTTGAGGAGATTTCTTACACTCATATCCATGATTATTGTTGATGATATCCCACTTTGGAATCCTTGTTGTACATTTATTTATGATTGGATGAGGGCATATCATATTAGAGAGACACATACCCACTATTCAATGGTTTTACTTTATCATTGCACTTTTTTCTGTGCCATTGATAATGATGTTTCACATTGGAGGATATCTAGGATGTTACAAACCCTAGATCTAGGGTTTCATTGCATATTTTGAGGGTGTCCTAGCTTCAAGAGGAATTATATTTTGACAGATTTCCCAATTGTTTCCAAATTAGTGCCAATAGATGCAAAATGGTTGTAGGATTTCCAAATTATGGCTATAATATAAATTCTGACAAAAAATGAGTGAGTTATGGTGGTTCAAATTTTCCACATTAAAATTCTCATCACAATTGGACCAAATTTTTTAGGAAATCCCCACCTTTGTTTCTTGAGAATTTTGGTTTTTTGGGGAGAGTAAAATTAATGTATGCACATAGTGGAGTACGCCTGCACATGGAGCAAATATTTACATGTTTTGAGACTATCTTTGAAGTATACGTCCACCTTGGAAGGATACACATGGCATAACCACCTCATTATTTTATTATTGTTTGACTTGTCTTATGAGTTGTTTATGTGAGGGAATATTATTTAATTGTTTTCCTTGGAGATAAAGATGTATCTAGATAACTCCAAGTATTTTGTATTGTTTCTTCTTTGAGAAGAAAGTGGATCTCAACAATTCATTGCTAGTTTTAGTAAGGAAGTTGTTAAGAAGGTTATTTTATTTTTATTCCTTGGAGAACTAATGGATCTTGGAAAACAATTATTATTTTATTGTAAATGAAGATGGAGCTCAACTCTATTTAAAGAGTAGCTTTGTCTATTGTTTTTCATGGTTGGATTTTTGGAGTTTCCTCTCCTTGGAGCTTAATGGATATATCTTTCTTGGAGGATATGTTAAGTAAGGGTTTTCTCCAATCAATGTGTGTCTTATTGTTTTATCTTCTAATTATTGTTGATTCACTTATGGTGGATATTGCTAGAACTTGCTTTGTAAGGCAAAGAGAGAAGAATATATCTACCCAATTGGAATGGTTTTATGTGTAGAGTTTCTCCCTCTTGAATCCTTTGTTGTCTTATACATGATGATGTTCTCTTGTATCTAACATCTTCTTGAGTGGGTGCTAGACTAACACTTCATTGTGTAGGGAACACCCTAATGGAATAGAGTTGATGTGGTACCTTAGGGGCCCTCCTAGTACATTTTTTCTGCCTTCATTGTCAACCTATCAAGGTTCATTGTGGAAAGCGTATGCAACCCGTCAAAATTTATGAATTGCCTACTTGGATCGGCCTCTTGACTCCATTTTACCTTGTTTGGATTGACACTAATGTCGTGATCCTTCCATATTTATTTACCTTTATAATACAAAAAACTTTGTTTTGTTAGAGCTATATCTTCACATCACCTTGAGCTTCATTTTTATAGCTTTGGTAATCATAATTATTATGGGTACTTGCCTTGATTTGGAGAATAGCCAACCTAAAGTGAGAGGATGGGTTTCTTAGGTGATAATGGTAACCATCCTAGTAGTTCCCTCTTGGGTTTTACCTTGTGGATTAGGGATTTTATCATTAAGTGCGAGTTGGGAAGTTAACAGTGGGACAAGTGAAAAGAGTATTATTTTATTTCTATCCTAAGTTCCTTAACCTTTATTAATAATTATTATTAACCTCGAGAATTAGTGATCAATGTGAGATACATGTACTTATATAGAAGGCACGTGGTCTCTCTTTTGCATGCACATATATTCCATGATGTTTGGGCATGCAAGAAATTAATTCATGTTTACTCTTCCTTGTGTTTTCTCTATTTGAGATTAAACTTCCATAGAACTATTGTAATAAAATTATGGAAAACCAATGGCATAAAAATAATGAGGGAATTATGACCGTGTGCAAGGGAAATAATTGTTATTGAGGAAAATTAACTACAACTAACAATCCCTGGAATCCTAGTAGTGATATTTCCTGGCAACCGAGGCTAAATCCCTCAAGGGAATTTGGATAGCCTAAGAAACTATTTAGGAGAGAAGGGGATCACATTCCTTGGGTTGTGAAAGTTGAGGGGAAAGAGGGATGGTGGATTGGGGTTGTTGTAGAGGAAATTGAACTATCAATTTTTGGAATCAGGCTATGTGAAGAGAGCTAGAGCCGACCATAGATAATTATCCCTTATGGATTCATAGCCTCAACATAGGGGTGGCCTTCATGGCAAAGAGAATAAGTGCAACAAAGATCCTATGGTTAGGTGGAACATCCTTCTTCGACAACCATTTGTTGAATAACTTCCATAAAGATAAATGTTCTTGATTTACTTGTGAATGTGTTGACTTATTATGGTTTATGTCATGGATTGAATTAATTCTATTTTGTTAGTTTTGATTGCCTGTATTAGCCTACATTTATAAATTACGATCTCCTAATTAATTGAATGGTTTAATTATGTTTCATAAATCTACATTATCATCCTTGCATTTGTTAATTTTAGAGCAATGAGATATGGTATTATATAAAAAATTTGGTGAATTTGAGTGGTTTATGAGTACCCCATATCCTCAATAGAGCATAGAGGGTGTTGG
The DNA here is from genome assembly GCA_010110895.2 of Picea sitchensis. Classification (NCBI taxonomy): domain Eukaryota; kingdom Viridiplantae; phylum Streptophyta; class Pinopsida; order Pinales; family Pinaceae; genus Picea; species Picea sitchensis. The sequence continues at coordinate 24,205 of SNQJ01S0046211.1, read as the reverse complement.
GCATGTTACAGATCTTGTTTACATGAGTTGCCAATAAAGGTGAACATCATTCAATCATGGAGTAGCTCAAACCCTCTAGATTTCCCTCGCATTTAGAAATAAAATCAATTAAAAGAGTAATGATAAACCTCTAATACTCAACTGGCTTGGGTAAAAGGAGAATTTGTGGGAGAATGTCACCCGTTCATAATACATGGATCTAAATCTAGTCTGATATAAAGTTATCATTATTTTCAAGATGATGTTAGAGCTCCACAAGTTAGCCACGACTTGGGAGGGATCTAAATGCATGAGATTATTCCTTGTATTGTGGAAAAATATTTGAATGAGTAGGGAGTACTCCAAAATTCTCTTCTGGGGGATCCAAGACCATTTTTGTATTTAAAAAGAGTGTAGGAGCTCTCATAATTTATCTAGAACAAGTTATAATTTAGTTTCCTTCAATGGACAAAATATCATTTTGTTTTTTTCCATTAATATAGGGTTATTTCTTGTTGTAATTTGTTTTTTCCTCTGAGGGATTCAACCATTTACTTACTTCAGTGTAAGGGACCACTCCTCTTTCTGCATTTCCTTTCATTTACTTTTTGTTTATTTCCTTTAATTTCCATCATTATTTCCATTTCCCATATTTATTTAAGTAGCAATTTCATTTTATTTCTTTTAGAATACAATGTTAAATACCTTGATGTGGATCCCATGAATCTAGAACATGATAACTAGTGCTATAAGGATTGACTAATCTAGTAGTAGAACAAAAACATTGATTCAAGGAAACCATCTCATTTAATTGATTTTTCATCCAAGAGGTAGTGAACCTAGACATTTATCTATCTTCTACGTGTTGTTAGAAGAGATAGGAGTGAAAGTCATTGACCCAAGTGCATGAGAAGTAAATTAGATCATTTAGAGGAAACAATGGTTGTTATAGGTATTTTTATTTTCGATAGGTAAGTGTAGATTAGATTTAGTCAGTTGCAAATAATTTATAGGAATATAATACATTTGAGCAATTTCAAACCTTGTGGTTGCACATAAATTGCATAACACCCTCTTAAGTGTTACTCATTTGAAATGATAATTTAAGCTATGTCTTAAGGATTCTATCACATGGATTATTGTTAGATTTTGTGGCTCATCGATGGGAGCTAAAGGATTCCATGAAGGAGGCATACCCATTTTTGTTCTAAATTTTGAAACAACATCAGGGCAAGTGCTATGCCAAGGAGGAAGGGAATGTAATACCCCAATTTTGACCCTTGGCACATGTTAACTCAAAATATGTAAATGTTGTAAGCATGCGAGTATGGACTCCTAGTGTGGAGCGCAAGGCCAAGGTCCGACTAATAAATGGATATGCATGTATGATGTAAATATACGTATATGTACCATGTGTTAGGATTACCATGCTAAAATCAAGCCATGTAAATATTAATGTTGGACCACAATATAATGGTCAAATATGGTTGTGTAGAGCATAAGAGGGGCTATGATTCCAGTAGAGGATAAGAGGAAAGGGGGGGCTACGAGAAAGTAAATCCTCTAATGCCAATGGTCAACATTAGAAATCACGCTTTTTTTCCACCATGTGCCTTAAATGAAACCATCCACCTTCTTTTACTTATTAAAACCAATCATTGAATACATGTGAGAGGTTGGTGGAAAAGTTCTCTCATGTAGTTATGGAAGCATGGACTAAGTACCATCATTATGGGAATTATAAGAGGCCTTCATTCCTAAAATCAAAAGTAATTTCAACCATCCTTTCACCAATTCTCACCTTCCAGTGACTAAGGCACTCATTCCAACATTGTCACATGCACTCTCTAGGTTGTTCATGTTGTGTTTTTTACTATCCATGAAAAATCTAGAAATTGGCCATAATCAAAACCATCAAAGAGAAAATTTCAAACTTTGGATGAACAAGTGATGGTTGTAAATGGGAATAGAGGTTGGGTAAGTTAATAAACCTCCACTCACTATATATTTTCCGTTCTTTGAATGCTTGAGAGCCAAGACTAGTTTTGTTAATCAATTCTTAGAAATAATGCAATAGATTGAACTCTTTCTGCATGCATTGAAGAGCGTTGTAAGGAAAGGGTAATCTAAGGGATTATTGAGTAGATAGGGGGTAAGCATTATTTGTATTGTGTGGGGTAGTGGAAGAGAGTTTCCTGGATGTTTATGGCCAAATGAGATGTTAGTAAATCTCTGTGGTGAGGAAATTTCCTGAGCATGAGAGAAAATGGGTTGGGATGAGAGAGAGAAGCTTGTAGCCTGTTTACTTCACCCTAGTGGCCTCATAGCCTGAATTGGGGGTGGAATATGTGGTAAATACCTATGGTTGGGTGGAAAATATCTCTCACAAAACTAGTTTCTTGGACCTTCTCAGGTTAAAATATAAGTTCCTTATCGTTGTCTATAAATATGCAAAATTTATGTTTATTTTCAATTATAAAAATCATGTATTTTTCATGTTGTGTGTGATGTGGTGCCTAATGGATAAGAACATGTGTTTCCTCCTAGGAGGTCACANGTTAAAATATAAGTTCCTTATCGTTGTCTATAAATATGCAAAATTTATGTTTATTTTCAATTATAAAAATCATGTATTTTTCATGTTGTGTGTGATGTGGTGCCTAATGGATAAGAACATGTGTTTCCTCCTAGGAGGTCACAGGTTCAAATATAGAAGGGGGTAGGGTATGTACACCTCCGTAGAATTTAGCAGTCAAATTGTTGTGTGGAGGGGGTCCCTTGTCCCATAAACAAGGGGGTCTTATACATCAATTTAGTGTCTGGCTTGGATGTGACCTTAAAATTAGATGATTGCTATTATTTTATTTTCCCTGTATTTTTATTTTTACACATGCACATGCATTTTATTAAATTTTGTTTCCTCATGGGAGGATTAAATTATTTCTATCACGGGGATTTAGTTTTTGAGGGGTGAAATTTGGAATCTTATCTTGTGGCTATCCATCCCATGAAGGGAACATTGGATGGGGACAATATAGACCACTTGACATGCCTTAGGAGGATGCGTGCTTGGGGTGCGGGCTCACTTCTTGGGGTTGTACATGTTGATGTTTGGACAACATCGGGAAGACATTCTCTAAAGATAATAATTAACAATATAATTATTATTGATTATTAAATATAGTATATAATAAGTAAATGATAATAATAAATAGTTATTGATTATTCAAGGGATGCATCCTTTCATGGATGGTCACCTTATGTTCCCTATATATGGAACACTCATTATTGTAATAATATATCAAATATCTCTCATATCTCATATGAATAAAAACTAACATGGTATCAAAGTAGGACTGGGCTTCACTCCTTCATGGGAGGACCCAGGAAAATGAGAGATAGTTTCCGTTTTGTGAATATTTTTGAAATATGAGTGAAAACCAAAGGCTATATGCATATATAGAGATGGATGCATATATTGTAGGGAAAGATGCAAATTTTTGAGAGGGAGTGTTCATAAATATCAGTTTATGAATCCGTTGAGGCACTGAAGCATAGGTACAGTGAATTGCATATAGTATGTTCTTGGAGTCATTATTATCGTGTTGAGTTCCTCCCTGATAAATGCATAGAGAGGGAAACAATTCACAGCCATGGATTAATGTTCTAGAGCATGAACCTTCCAACATGTGAATGATAATTCACTCCTCGTCAGAAAAATAGATTGTTGTTGTGTGTTTGTTTCATCCAAAGAAAAATTGCTGCAAAAAGAGAACATAGAGAAAGGTCCATGTAACACCGCTGTGTGATGTTGAGGTGAGGAGAAGACGCTGTAGTCACTTCTCTGGTCTTGGGAAATCATAGTAGTTGAAATAATCTGCCAAAGAACTAGATAATATTGCCTCGCTACTGCCCAGTGTATTGGGTTGCATAGAGTGGGTGGACGTGACTAGGTAGGAGACTTTGCTCCATATGGCCATACTACTCCAGGATTGCAAAGTCATGGATGTCGGGGACGACTAGAGCCTCCAGAATGAGGAGGAGAAATAACTGATGCGAGTGTGAAATTGGTTCGAAGGAATCGTGCCACATGGATTTCTAGTTGTCGTGGAGAAATACAATCTGTTGAAAAATAATGAAAAGGATTTGAATTGTTATCTCCTGGGAACAAGGCCAATTTGATGTGTGTTATGAGAGAGGATCCACCGTCGAATTGAGGAGCAACGACCATAAGTGTGATAATCGCTAGGAGTGATCTTCGACCACATGTATGATACACATAAATCTTGTGCACGGGAAGGCTCAAGTACATAATTACATAATACTATGTGAAGCTCTTCAAAGAGTTGATCAAATCTCGGCTTCCAATCTCTAATTTGGGTGGACAGCTTGGGGTTGCGGAGGGAGCAACAACCGAGATACTGGGGCCATGTGATGGCATGAACGATCAAGACGTCGGCGTCTTGGAGGGCAGTATGCATTCTTTCCAAACAATTTTGGACGGGCGCATCTATGCGGTAACCTAAGTTAAGGCTACCCGGGGTCCTGCATGGTGGGTTATTACGCATGTCCTTGACAACCTTTATGACATTTAAACCATGATATGTTTACATCTCGATGAAACTCGGATTACAAATCCAAACAGAGTTATGTTGTGACTAAAAACCACGTGTATTGGCTTCTATGTTCTTCTCATATTTCAGTTTACAGACAAAAGTTGCCTCTAAGAGAAGTCGCAACGAAGTCATTTAAGAAGTGTGCGGATGGGAACCCCAACCTGGAATTAGTGATGAGTTTGCATATTCTGGCTGCAACTCACTTCAGTTAGGATAATATGAGAAGGAAATTCCTATTATGGAGAGGTCTGTCAAAGTTCATGTATTGTAGGAATAGTAGGATCATGCACTTGCCACATTTGCAGAGCATATGCAGCTGGGCGATACATATTCCATGTTGGGTCAACTTGAGAATTATGTAGAATGCTATAAATTTGGTTTGGAAATTCAAAAACAAGTCTCGGGAGAGATAAATTTGAGATTTGGAGAGACTTGTCGCTATATGGTTGAAGCCCATGTTCAAGAGATGCAATTCGTGAGCTTGACTCTCCTGGAAGTGTGTAGGGTTTCCAATGATTGTTTACTACACAAACATGCACATGGCGAGCTCACAACACATGGAGGACAAGAAAAGCATACAACCCATGGTAACAACGAGGAGGTATCCTTCAGGAGATATAGAGGATATCACATGGATATTGATAGTGAGAGACAGGAAGAGATGGTGCCTTCTCCCCCTCACGCTCCAGCAGTTTAGAGGGAGGCATCGCCTATTGATCAAATTTATCACGTTGATCTTGTTGTTCCACTTAATGTTTCCAGAGATATTGCAGTAGGTTGGAAGATAATTGCATGGGCTCGTCACACTCTGCAGGAGGCAGAAGGACATGGAAATCCTCATGGTACCTTTCAAGAGAGAAAGAGACCTCAGAGATGTTCGTGCTATACTGTAGCTATGAGCCACATCATTGATTCCAATCCTTCCTGTTATGAGGAGGCATCTAGTCAACCAGTATGGAGAGATGCCATGATGGAGGAGTATCAATCCATCATGAAGAATGATGTGTGGGATATTGTTCCAAGACTCGAGGGCAAGTCTGTAGTGACTTCCAAGTGGATATATACGATAAAACACACAATTGATGGGAGCATCAAGAAGAACAAAACGAGATTTGTTGCTAGAGGATTCTCTCAAGTAGAGGGAATATATTATGAGGATACATTTGCTCATGTTGCTTGATAGGCTTCTATCCGGACAATTATTTCCCTCGCAACATCCATGGGTTGGAAAATACATCAGATGGATGTGAAGACAACCTTTCTCAATGGAGAGATTGAGGAAGAAATATACATCGAGCAACCAATTTTTTTCGTCATACATGAGAAGGAGTCTCATGTGTGTAGGTTGAAGAAGGCCCTGTATGGAATCAAGAAGGCACCTCGAACTTGGTATGCGAGGATTGATGGACACCTTATGAGTTTGGGCTTCAACAAAAGTTTTGTTGATCCCAACCTATAGTACAAGTCTGGTCCTCTACGTTGATGATTTATTCCTCATTGGTACAAAGAGCCTTATTATTGAATGCAAGTATGTGTTGGCCTTTTAATTCAAGATGAAGGACCTTGGTATGATGCACTACTTCTTGGGAGTAGAGGTGTGGCAGAGAACTGATGAGATCTTCCCGAGTCAGGGGAAGTACATAGTTGAGATATTCCATAAGTTTGAGATACTAAACTTGAAGCTCGTGACTACACCAATGATGACGATTATGAAGAAACTAAGTGTGTCTTCTTCTGATTATGACGAAATTGATCCGACTCTGTACATACAACTGGTTGGATAACTGATGTATCTGGTTAACACCAGACCAAATAATTGCTATGCAGTGAGTGCACTTAGCCAGTTTATAAGTCAGATGAGATAGACACACTATATTCTTGCAAAGTATGTGTTGAGATACTTGCGAGGCACAGTTCGACATGGTCTGAGATATACTTCCAGTATTGATATGATATGGCAGGAATATATTGACTTTGATTGGGAAGGGAGTGTAGTGGAAAGAAAGAGCACCTTCAGGTGTTGCTTCACTTTGGTATCGTCCATGGTTTCCTGGTGTAGCAGGAAACAAACTTTTGTGGCTTTGATCACAACAGAAGTAGAGTACATTGCATTAAGTATGACAGTCTGTGAAGTAGTGTGGCTTCACAAGCTCCGTGCAGATTTATTTGAACATGTGCTGGATTCCACCATTATTCATTATAGTAACTAAAGTTGTGTGAATATCTCTGATAATCCAGTGTTTTGTGACAAATTGAACCACCTTGAGATCAAGTACCATTTCATTCGAGACATGGTGCAGAGGAAGGAAGTATTGGTGCAGTACCTTCCTACAGATGAGCAGGTTGCTCTGGATGAAGCGGTTCTAATGTTCTTAGCAAACCAAGATGAAGTTTAAGTACTTCCATGGCACACTTGGCATGGCAGAGATTGCCTCCCTTGCTGAGAGGAAGTGGTGATGTTTGACTTCTGAGACATTATCCATCATGGTACTCCTATGAATTGAGTTGAGTTGATTTGTGGAACACTTATCCGAGAAGGGTAAGTGGGGCCTTATCAAGAGATAAGTCACGGTTGAATATAATAGCGTCCCATGTGAGAACATGAGGACATGTCAAGTTAGTTGACCCTTGATGTCACACTATGGGAGTTGACTGGTGTTTCTAGAGGTGTAGCCTCTAGAAGTCCACATGGAGTGCCATGTGTGACCAAATTTCTCCAAATTGTACTCCTCTATGAACTAAGTTTATTTGATCTATGACGACACTTATCCGAGAAGGGATAAGTGGAACACTTGACCGAGAAAGAATAGAATAGGTTAGGACCCATAACTAGCGTCCCATGTGGAAAACACGAGGACATGTCAAGGGATTGACCCTTGATGTCGCCTATGGGTTTACCCTAGTGTTTCTAGAGACAACCTTTAGAAGTCCACATGGGTGCATGTGTGACAAAATTTCTCCAAATCCTTCTCCTCTGTGAATTGGAGGTTGAGTTGATCTATGAGGAGCACTTATTAGAGAAGGGATAAATGGAACTTATTGAAGAAGGAATAAGTGCATTTGAACTTATAGCCCATCATCCCATGTTCAAAGAGATAGGGACATGTCAAGGGAGTTGATATGATGTCTCACACTATGTGGAGTTGACTTTAAGTGTTACTAGAGGGGTAGCCTCTAGAAGTCCATGGGAGTGCCATGTGTGACAAATATTTTTCTACTATGGTGGTTTTTTACCATGACCCGACTAGCGTGTCTCACGGACAATGATATTACTACTATGGGAAGATGCCTCTCTAGCTAAGAGTCATGATGTTTTAGGCATTGGGCATAACCTACTCCCTAGATTGAACATGAGACCAGGAGATGGGATACATTATGGGTGAACTTGGCTTGGTGATGGGCCGGTGTAGTCCTTCCTTGACAAGCAGGAATAATATAGACTTGAGGTGCTTGAGTGTTTTCCATGTGTCAGTTAGCATCAAGTCGACATTCACTCATATATGTGTGTGTGTGTAGAAGAAAGATCCCGGTGTGTTATTTGTTCTAGTCATGGTGTCTTGACAAGGACTGATAAAGGCACAAGATGCTATATTATACTATGCGGACAAAGTGCTAATCGAGAAGTTGGTGGCTAGGAGGCAGGAAGGAGTTTCTCCTCTGTTCAGACGGGAAGGAGATGTCTCCCAAGGCATGGAACACGTGTCATGAATCTGAGGTGAGGTTGCGCTACTTCAAAGACAAAGTGGCATGTTGTGAGAATGTCTCCCCTCATTGAAGGGGTGTTGATGTTTAGACAACATCGGGAAGACATTCTCTAAGATAATAATAATCATCATTATTATTGATTATTAAATATAGTATATAATAAGTAATGATAATAATAAATGGTTATTGATTATTCAAGGGATACATCCTTTCATGGATGGTCACCTTATGTTCCCTATATATGGAACACTCATTATTGTAATAATATAGTGAATATCTCTCATATCTCATAAGAATAAAAACAACATGCATTGAATGACATATGTTGAGAAAGAGCATTGGATTGTTGAATGATTGTTTTGGAGATTGAGAATCCTTGTGATGAGGAGCGCTTCACACTTGGAGAATATGCTTGGGGAGAAAACCACTTGAGGAGCCTTGTCTTGGAGAGAGAGGGCTTTACTTGGACTCCTTATCTTGATAACTGAATTGGGTTTCCCATGGACTTAGTCCAATATACTATTTTTTGCCTCCATCCCCTATTATATATAAAGAAAGCAGAGTGTCTTTAGTTGTATCATGTAGAAAGCATGTGAGAGTTCATTAGACCATTGTATCTTATGAACTTGTCTTTTTTTTTTGAGGTAAGAATTCACGAGAAACCAGTACTTTCCCACTTTGTGGATGGTAAACATGGTGAACCTTCAACCCTGATTGCGGAGCCTAAGCCCAAGGTGAAACAAGAGACTCGAACCCGTGACCTCTTTCCTGGGATAGCTCACGTCGGCTCAAAACCACTTGAGCTAACCCTTACAGGACTCTTATGAACTTGTCTTAAGCCTTTGTACTTTTCTTTATGCAAGGGATGGAGGAACTAAGGTTTGTGTTAGGTAAAACCTAGAGGACATTGAAGTGATAGGGTTTAATTCCTTGTGTGAGAAGGACTTAGGTTTTTTGGAAAAGAAATATTAGAGGAGACTTCGAGCACTTTGCTTGGAGAGCTTGTGTGAGGAAATCTTGGTGAAATATCAAGGTTGGAATTTTTAGTGTTTATTTTCAGTTGTTGTGGATAGAAAGCTTGGTGGGATGCCCTTTCTGGGGTTTGGATGCATTGGAGAGTTGTAGATTTTGATAAGATTAAAGGACTATCTCATACCAGCTTGTGATACGCTATTGTTATGTACTTGTAACTGCACACACACACACACATATGAAGAGTACTTTACTATCCAAACATTATGTACTTGCAGATCCAATTTCCAATCTATATTCTTATAGTGAACGAGTGGTTTCTTAGGTTTGTTGAGGGTCCTAAATCCATTTAACTCAACAATAGGAACAAACTTCATACCAAATTAATTGAACTCTGCGGCGTTTGATGGTGGAATGGTTTCTCTCAAGATCTTGCGATCCGACCAAATGATTGATGGGATTTAAGTAGTGATTAATGAGGGGCGTCTTCTTGTAAGCTCCTCCTTGATTCAAATGTTCTCTTTGGTATTTTATCTTATAGGTGGGACCAGTACAAGATAAATGCTAGTATAAAACCAGTTGGGTAACAAAATGAATTAAATCTTGAAAGAAGGTTGAGTTGAATAACCCTTTTTTCTCAAGCATGCAGACAAATGATTCTTACATAAAAGTCAGTATTAATACATTAGCTTGTTGGTATCACAATTATTAATGGAGACTCGATTATCGAGGAGAAAACATACTTGTAATAAATGATGGCAAGAAAAATTATTTCCTTAACTCTAATCATCAATCACATATTAACACAGCGATTTACTTTCATCATTAGGAGCAAGAACTATGAAAATATTGAATCGGATAACTTATCAATAGATTTAGGAAGCTCTTACTCGTTTCAACATCCATTCATGAGATAAATTGGATATAATCTTCTTAGGATCAATCACCTGCAGCTTTTGATGAAAAACACAAACTGTCTCTGGTCCTAAACAAGACTTCTCAATTAAAGGTGCTCTGAAATAGTTCTTACAAATCCAAAATGAGGGGTCTTTTACGAAACAACCATCGACCATTTTCTACATGTAGATCTCCTTATTTATAGCATATTATTAACTAAAATAACTATCAAAACTGAAATCTAAGTAAAGAAAAAGTATCACCATGAAGCTTTCATCACTCAATCTTCTAGGATTCATCAAATGGTTTCGCGAGTGGATGACTCTTCTCTTACTTCGACCATTTGATGAAGAGATCCTTGCATGTGTTTTCATATGGAAACTTGTGCTAATCCATGGGAGCAAAGAAGACCTCTTTTATCTGTATTGCTTGTTCCTTGTACTTGATCAATTTGGCACTTAAGCGTTGTAAGACTGCGAGAGTTTTGATAGGGTGTTCCATGAACTGCTTCACTTGAACTGGCGCCATGTTTGCCACCTTTTCTATCTATGCAGCCCACGATGAGTCTTGTTCAATATGTAATTTGACTATGTGGAAGTCGACAAGTCGCCGGGTGTGCCAAATTCAGGAAGGCCGATGTCTCTCATCTCCCAATTGATCTTGGTCCAATAGCACCACCTGACCCATTTCTCTTGGATTTCTTGATGAGGTTCTTGGGCCATATTCACCTGATGATAAAATGACTTATTTATGCGGTCGATCTGCCACCATTTGGTGCGTGCTCTTTGACATCTGAACCTTGCAAACCTTGTGATGTGAAATTAGATATTTTCCACTGATTGGTGTTGTTTATCATGCCACCTTTCCATATCTTTGCATGTCGCTAGCGTCATGAGGGTGTCTTATTGGAAATCGGCTATTCCTGCAGTGAAAGGTGTCTTTCATTCGTGAATTTGTCATCGGGGTCTTGTAACTCACTTCTCAAAAACATTGTCTTGTGTGGAGTCTTGATAATATTTAGCCAAATGGAATAGATGTTCCAACTCCTTGACGTAGAGGTCACCTCCTCTTCATCACTTTTCTCTCTATCCAAGGTGGCATCTATGATGCCATGCATGTCGCTTTCGAGATGTCTTGGCATGCTCTGTACTAATCAATTTCTTCTCTGTGGTGATGAGGATAGAGTTTTCCAGAGTAAGGCTCCTCTTCTTGGTTGTTCTCTTTACGATAGTTTTCCTCTTAGGTCACAGGATTATGAAGCATATATCAACAACCTCATCCACCGGTTCAGGTTGCCACAGTCTCCCCGAGGTAAGCATGTTTCCCGGTTCCCAGAGCGGTGTAAATCTATTCAAAGTGGGTTCTTGAACCTCTTACTGTGTATTCACGAAGGTCCAACTGTGGTTTCTCCTTCGAGGAGTGATGTGACTGAAATTGAAAACAACAAGGGTAGGCAGTACTCACTTGATGTCAGTACATTGAGATGTCGATTTCACTGGCATGGAACTTCTTCTTTTGTTACTTGACTTGACTCGTCCTTGGGCGTCACTTGGGTCTCAGAGGCTGTCCAGAGTAGCTTCCGGTTTCTAAGACACTTTCAACCTCACGGTCGCTCTGTGGAAGGCTTTGAATTTGGCGTCAAGAGTTGGGAAGATGCCTTCTTGGGCTTCTTTTCCTCACAGCCAGTCTACACGAGTCACCAAGGACCACCCTACGAAGACTATCCTCATCATCATAGATTGTTATCAAGTCATGGAGGGGTTTGGTGCACTTTCTCTCCACGATGTTCTTGTTATCTCACGATATGGAAATGCCCACGGTGATCCCACACGTGGCGTTGCGGCTTCGGGGTTATCTAACTTAATGATTTTGTCAATTTGTATTAGTTCTGGGCCACTTGGACCTACCCATCTTTCAACTAGGTTGTCGGTAGGGACCCTTGTAATTCCTACGAGGTCTGAGTCATCCTGCATTTGATTGATTACTCTTTGTTCTTGTTCTATCAGGATCAATCCTTTTACCTGTGCCTCTGGTGTCATCGAGAGTCCCCTGTTCTGCATTGGAGCTGCCAAGAAAACCTCTATTGCCTTTGAGGCTCTGATTTCTTCCCTGGCTCAAGAGGCCCTTAGACCATTTCCTATTTGCGTTTACATGATCATCGGGCTCATGGCCATGAACTTGGTCATTTTCGAGTCAACCATCCTTTGTACCACTTCGTCCCAATCTTGGGCATTTTATGTGAAGACTTTGTCTTCGAGCTTGTCGTGAGCATACGACCAATAGGAGGATATTTGTGATGCATGTTGGGGAACTAGGATTTTAGGGTCATGCTTGCGGAATCGATCTATCGGGAAAATAAATTCAAGTTGGATCAACCCCTCTTGTTTCGTGTGTGTAGTGTCTTTTACCATTTAAAACCCTATATGAAATCCATATGGTATGAAGGCCCACTTCTTATGTTTTACCAAAGTAGCATTGTAAGCTTCCAAGATGGTTTGATAGCATATTTCTCCTATGACAAGACAATCCGGGGCATGAGCTAGTGGGAGTGTGTTATCCAATATTACGAACACCTTGATGTATGTGTCGTGCTCATCCAAGTACCATTAGCCTACCTTGGATATCATTTTTCTTGGTCATGATCAATAGTCTTGGGCATTCCTTCAGCAAGGAATAAAATAAATTAGCGATGAATTCATTGCGGATGAGGGAATAAGACCTTTTATACATGTTTTCCCTTAACACTTTCGAAGTAGGCGTGGACCCGAGGGATCTACGCAACATGCATTTCAGTTCATGCTGGCGAAGATGTTTTTGACTCACATTGTTAATAATTGCAACTATGTGAGACATTTTCCATCTCACAAACTTGTAGATGTGGATCATTAGCCAGCTATGTGAGTCTTTCTCTCAACTTACAAACTGAGAGAAAGCCCTTATGAAGGAACACATGGTTCCTTCACGGGGAGCCAGGGAGAAAAGAATGTATATATGACCTCCTTCATTTAGAGAGTTGAGAATAACTCGATATGATTCTCCTTTGTAACACAATGAAAAAGGTGATCTGCAGAGTTAGACATGCATATGACTAAGCACAAGGTGAACATGTGAAATCCCAAAGTCTTGAGTGCATCGTCAGCAATGAACAGAAATGAAGATGATGTGTTTGCCTCCCTCTGAGCAACATAGTTGATGAGAAAACTACAAATGATTCTCATGTGGTGGAAGAAGATAATAACCCAGGTGGGCCTTTTGTGGATGAGTATGATTAAACATGTGAATCGGTTCTCTTGTTTTAATACAGGTGGGCAAAGATATGGACATCCCTAGTGGATGAGCATAGTGGGTGTATCAGATCTTTTCCTGTTAATACAAGGTCGGACCTCCACAGCCGATTGTAATGGCAAAGTACGTTGACCCTACCTTAATGTGAGCGGTAATTAATGTAAAAGATAATTAATGCGGTTAATATTGAGTATATTATAAGCTAAGTGAGGTTGGCCTGTTGTGCCAATGAACACTTATGTTGGCATGGATGGGTTAGTATAGAGTAAGGTAAATTCACCCATTGAGGGAAATATATCTTTCATGTGAGTTTGGAAATTTCATGGTACTTCTTTGGAAAAGGTGCACACCTCTCTTGGGTGATAGAGTTATAGGGTTTGAAGACCCTCTTGTGTGCTAGGGTTTATATTGGTGGTGAAATTATTTCTCTTGAATAATAGCTAAGGATTTGTGAGTTTTCTTCCCTTGTTGAGAAGGGTTTCCCAAGGGCTAGGTTTTCTTCCCTTGTTGAGAAGGGTTTCCCAAGATACTTCTTGTGTTCTTGTACATGGTGCTTCTTCTTGTGATCTTGGTTGCTGCAACATTTATGGTTATGGTTAAATGATAAAAATGGAATGAACTTCATGCTTAACCTAGCTTATTGAAAAATCAACACACATGACATCGATAAAGTATGAAGCCATATAGAAAGTTGGTGTCTCTCCTTCCTTCAACGTATGAGCCTGTTGTACACATATGCTCAGTTGTTTATAAATTATTTCTCCCCAATTGAAACCGCTCCCGGAGATCGCCACTGTGTAAGCCAAGGGCATCCATGCCTCTGAAAATATGGAGCAATCCTTCTCTCCATATAATCAACAGATGAGAGCCATCAAATAGATGTATGTCTCCCTTAAGTTGGCCATCCCGTACCAGCTAGTGCTCCGATATGTGAAATTCTTGTCTTCACTCCACCATGAGGCCATCACCCAACTGGTGTCATGGTGTTCGTACAAATTCACGACAAAATCTGTATTTAGACGCTCCTCGGGGTCTCTGAGTTTGTAGTATTTCTGAACTTCTATCGGAAGGAACACTCTAACAGACCCACCATTGTCATCGTTGATTAAGCATTTCTGTGTGTCTGTGTGGTTGATGAGCACTTCAGGACTTCTATGCAGGGAAAAATGGGGGTTCTACTTGCCACCATATGTAGGTACGATCGTTGGATGTTCGACAACACCTCATCGTCGAGCGCCCTTACATATGGATCACTGTGTGGGACATATTCTGGGTATTCCTCTCGACTGATCTTGTTAAAGATTTCTCACCAATGTGGGAGTGCCATCTTTAACCCTCTGCTTGCCTCTGTATCTCCAAAGGCCGAATCTCTATAACTTAAATTCAGGTTATGAGTGAAATTTTAACAAATCTGTCGCCGAATCTCTATAACTTAAATTCATCGTGGGTTGACAGCGGAGGCGCGGGTGGTGATGTGGTCTATCGGTGATTTTAAATGCATGTTTTAATTAGCGCACAAGGTAGAAACTAATTAAAGATCAAGTATTAATTAGCTCCTTAAATGCTCAAAATACGATCGTATATGATGCTAAAATGTCCCATCATGTCGCTCTCTTAGTGGGTGGATCGGGGATCAGGGATATGCTATGAACATTTTCATTGATGTCCTCCTGCAAAAATCTCTGATGCCGATCGATCTTAACGTACAATGCTGCTGTGGCAAAGATGACTTGGAGGTGTGAATCAGACCTAGGGAACCAAGAATGACTCTGGATAAAATGGACCGTACGATTCCCCTACTGGGTAGAGACACGTGGCACTGAAGACTGGTGACTTAATTCATGCATATTAATTAGAGTCGGGACTTTCCTTAAGTTATTCATTCAAAAACAAACCTTAGCGTGCCGATGCCGAAAAAGTATCGAGGACCGACGGTCGACGATAAACCTATCAAAGCGCTTTCAGATCGGCTCTCCTGAAAAAGTCTCGATGCCGAAAACGCATCGGGGATAACTTTATCGCGGTTGAAATGTTCGTCGTGATCCTTCTAGATTTTCCCCTATTCTGACAAAGTATGTCGGGCATCGACTATCGATGATTTCTTTTCATTCTTCATTCACATCTATCGTCTCCGTATTTTACCGATGCCAAAGGGGAATAGGCTATCGACGATATCCTTATGCAAGAATTTGACGCAAAGAAAAACTTCCTTTTTCCGATGCCGACCGAGATTGGCGCTCGACGGCTGAGGTTTTTCCGAGTGGTTCTTTTCCTTCTTTGAATTACTTTCGATGCCGACCTTGTGCGCGTTCGATGAAGTGTTTGGCTGTCGATTTTTTATTCAGGTGTTTAAAGTATTTTTAAGTTATGGGGTTTCATAAGTTCAAGAAAACCTGAATGGGTGATGAGAGTCATGAAAATAAGCAGAGACAAAACATTTTCAAAATTGGAATCGAATCAGTCAGTACAGAAGATCAAGTAGTACCCAAAAAGTAAAAATTTGACAGAGGCTTTTTAGGGTGTGTTGAGTGCTCAACAAATGGAAACTTACGGGGCGAAAGCAAAATCTCTGTTCCTACCTGGGGCTCAGCTGATGCAAAATTTGCTTAATAAATTTACTGATATTTATCAGAGCCTCTTTTATCCTTGTATTTGAAATTCCCCGGTCGATGCATCCGGGACTGCTTGTGGGGTTTTCAACCTTTATTCCACCTCCATTTCCTGTAACCTTGACTAACTCCCCCTTTGACAAGATTAGAGTAAAGAATTCACTGGAACCAAGGCCTTTAGTTATCCTTATTCACTTTCTATGGTGTTGCTCCGCTGCCAACGAGCATCCATAACCCCGACGGAGTCACCCCGACGTTACAGATCTTGCTCCGTTTCCAACGAGCATCCATAGCCCTGACGGAGTTATCTGCATACCCTCTCCCACTGTACACTCATTTGATATGGTTTATTTTATTTTGATAGAATTCCCTGAGTGAGTGGGAGAGGAGGACGTGTGTTATTCACAAAATGAGATGGTTTAAGTTGAATTTTTGCTAGCTTTGTCTTTGAGGTACACGCAGTCCTTTCCAACTTACCACCTTTCCCTTAAGGTTTTTACCACACCACAAGGAATACACTTCATAATTTTCGCAAGGTTGTTCATCTGCAGGTTAGATAGAAAACCCCTTTAAACAACCGCAGGTCTCCCAACACTTCTTGTGTTGTATGTGAGTGATGAGTCAGGAATAGATTTCATCATATCACATGAATTGATGTCAACCAATGTTTTTCTAAACACAATCTTCAAAAGAGCATAAGTACTATAGCAAGAAACAAAAACAAAAAAATGCACTCCGCAATTAGCCTTCCTAAAAACAAAACATCATGAAAACACACACACACACACATTTTTTTTTTTAATGAAAATATTGTTTTAGGGCTTGGTCATTCACCGGGAGGGCGCCAGGTTCCCCCCGAAGAATCTGCAATAGATACGTGCCTACCCCAATTTTCTCGGCTACGTGAAAAGGTCTGAGCCATAGATTCTGAAACTTAGAATGTTTTCCCTTCGACACATTTTCTCTGTCCCATTTTAGGACTAAGTCTCCTACTTCAAAATTCTTCTCTTTAGCCTTATACTTATCAAACCACCTTTTAAATATCTGCTAATGAGCTATGAATTTTTATTTTTCTTTCTCCCTTTCTTTTTCTAGCATGAGGAGGGTATCAATTCTTTTTTGTATGACCGATGAGGGTTGTCCTTTCGAATCCTGAGCAAGTTGAAGAGATGGGAGATATAGCCCATTCGGGAGAATGGATTCATGTCCGTATACCACAAAGTATGGGTAATTTGCTATGGCTTCCTTGGGTGTTACTCTATCAACCCATAAGGCGTTATGGAGTGAACTATGCCACTTCCTCTGGTTGTCTGCAACTGTTTTCTTTAATATCCTCACTAGGTTCTTATTGGTTGATTCTGCCACTCTGTTCCCCTGTGGATAATAGTTTGTAGAGTATCTGATTATGATTCCTTTGTCTAGAGAAAACTCTATTAATAAGGTGGAAGAAAAGTAAGCTGCATTATCAAAAACAAGGACGGAAGGAATATCGAACCTTGTGATCAACTATTTCTCTATGAATTGGATCACCACCTTTTAGTTTACATGAGTCAGAGGGATGGCCTCGACCCATTTTTTGAAATAGTATGTGGTGGTGAGTATGTATGTATGTTGTTTCTAAGAACTTGGTTTAATTTATCCAATGATGTCTAATCCCCATTGCTCGAATGGATTGGAGACAACCACAGGTTGAAGTGGGACATCCACTCTCTTTTCCCTCCCCGTGCTTATTTGAGAATTTTTACAGTTTATAGCATATGTGTGAGCGTCCCTAAACAGAGTAGGCCAATAATAGCCAACTCTGAGTATTTTGTGAGTAGTGGCATTTCCCGCGAAATGTCCACCTACGGGACCATCGTGTATTTCCTTTAGAACCTTGTCTACATCTTCGCATTCAAGACATCTTAAAAGTACCCCATCATAATTAATACGGAAGAGTACCAAATTTATGAGGCGATATTGTGCTGATTTTAAACTAAGGGCTCTCCTTTCCCTATGGTTTAGGTTTTCCGGGAAAGTTCCATGATGCAGAAGATAAGTCATTTTCTCATATCAATATTCTTGCCCTGTGGAGACGTATGAAGCTTCACCACACCATAAGGCCAATTCATTCTCCCATCCAGGGTCTTCATTTACTTGATATTGGGCTTCAAGTGCCAGTTTGCATAACCCTTGTCCTTTAACCAATTTAGCAGGTTTTATATCTAGATCAAATTCTTGTACTACTACCATCCAATTTTCTCTTCTTTCCCCCATATCCTGTTGAGTGAATAGGGATCAGACTGCAGGGTGAGGCACGATGACTTTGGTATGGTTCTTAAGGATGTAAGATCTGAAGTGTTTCACTGCCTTGTATATTGCATAAGCTTGTTTGTCTATAGCAGGGTAATTCAGTTCAGCCCTTTGGAGGTTAGTTCTCATGAATGATACTGAGGCCTCATTGTTTTCATCATCCTTCTGAGTCAGTACTGCATCTAACGATTGGTCGGAAGAAAAAGTATAGAGGAAGAAATATTTGCTAAAATCAAGACTTCGCAACACTGGGGCTTGAGATATTGCAGTCTTAATATTGCTGAAAGCACGCTTTTTTTCATCATCCCACTTAAATTCAACATCTTTACGGATCATTTTTTGCAAGGGTTTGATAGTCTCAGCGAAATTGGGGGTGAATTTTCTTACAAAATTGATTTTCCCAAAGAAGGATTGCATAACCTTTTTGTTGTGGGGTAATGGAAGCTGAGTTATAGCCCTAATCCATTATGGGTCTATGTGAATCCCTTCTTGAGATATAATATGACCTAATAGCTTCCCCTCTTCAACACCAAAGATAGTTTTCTTAGGGTTTAAAGATATACCGTATTTCCTACACCTTTTGAAAATCTGGGTTAAGTGTTGGATGCAATCTTCTTTATTCTTTGAATACACAGTCACATCGTCCAAATAGACTACTACACACTTGTTGATTAGTCTCCGAAATGCTACATCCATGGCCCTTTGGAAGGACACCTATGCATTGATTAACCCAAAGGGCATAAGTTTTTAAGCGAAGGTTCCACACTTGGTTCAGAAGGTAGTTTTCAAACAGTCTTCCTCTGAAACTAGAACTTGGTTGTAACCTGAGAACCCGTCTAGCAGGGAGAAAATATTAGAGCCAGACACGGTCTCCAAGAGTTTCTCCATTGGTGGGACTGGGTAGTTGTCCTTTTCTGAAGCTCTGTTGAGGTTCCTGAAATCTACACATAGGCAGATCTCCCCCGAATATTTTCTCACTAGAACCAAATTTTCTACCCATGCAGAGTGTCTAACCTGGAAGATAATCTTGGTATATAGTAGTTTACTCAACTCCTAACACACGAGAGGCTCTAGGGATGGGTGGTACTTCCAGAGATTCTGTTGGAAGGGTTTCACTTCAGGCTTTAATGGGATAGTGTGTTGAATGATACGAGTATCATAAGTTTTCAGATCTCGATAGAACCATGCAAAAACATCTTGATATTGTCTGAAAAGTTTGAGATGGGCCTTCCTTTCCTCTTTAGATATTGTCTTTCCAAGATTTATATTCTTGTGGTTTTATGGGGTTCCTAGATTTATAGTTTCATGCATGGGACAAGAACTCCATGTCTTTGCGTTCTTTGACCCTTTAAATCTTTCACTTAGGTCAATTTTTTTTTCTAAATTGGCTACTCCCTTCAGTATCATGTGAGACCTTGGTTTGTCAGTCAGTTGATCTATATGAGGACCAGTTTCCGCTAATTGCTCCTAGAATACTTCATTGTCAATAACCAAGTCGTTAAAATTATCCTAATTGGTCAAAAAGTTTATGATCTATTCATCTCCTTCAAAGACCTTCC